>JBBPLG010001016.1:0-10968 GCA_038089695.1 Xanthoconium separans | reverse complement strand
CCGCACGCGCCCTCTCCCCCTCCCTCTCCCTCCCCCACCTCATGACGTCACGACGACAATGCCGCCGCCGCACGCGCCCTCCCTCTCCGTGCATACCCGCGGGTACCCAGAGTATGGGTGTGGGTACGAGTGCCCGAATTCCATACCCGCCACTGACCGACCAATGGTTCAATCGAGGTCAACCAGGCCACTGAACCTCCATGGTCCACATGATCTTTCACAGAATACGCAAACTCTAATCCGATGCCCCGAGGCAAGTGATTCCGTTACTTCGAGCGTATATACTTACCACCTAGGCAGTCTGGAGACTGTCCTTTATAAACAACACCCAACACACAGAACAATGGTATAAAGGTGGGGTCAGTGCCACTGCCAAGGCATCCTTTATTCCTTTCTCCCCTTGTCCTAGGTCGTTCACCGCAGTTCTACTCGCCCTTCACGAGAGCATCCATGGTCAAATCCAAGTCGTCGCGCGACGAAGCCCAGGCCGCCATTTTCCGAGGTTGTGCACGACTCGACATGGCGGTCAAAGTTAAACGCATCGCCGAGGGCGCAGCCCAAAGGTGGGAGCGCGACATACTCCGAGAGGCCGTACGTTTCCAGCGAGATGGTGATGAGGGATGCTGACATGACCGTCCTTTCTTCTCCAGCACGACACCCTCGACGCAGCACTCAGCGGTCCCTTGCCGGAGCTCATCGTCCCGCCACTCCCCGTCGCACTGATCGAGGTGCAGAAACGACTTCAAGGGCGACGACCGATGATGCCGTCCGATATCCACTCGCCTTTCGAGCAGGCGAGTTCATCGCCGTGGGTAGTCTGGATCACTCACGAAGATGATCCAAGGATTCCATCGCATGTCGACCTAGGTGATCCCTCCACCTTTTGGTGGAAGGATGTAGAAGAAGTGGCGACAAAGGTCTGCACATCCAATGAAGAGGATTCGGAGGAAGTTGTCCTGGTCACTCCAAGCCGGCGAGCATTCGGTATGTATCCCGTTTGGATCGTTGGACGGTGCCTGACGATGTGGTATTACTGGTGACAGGAAAGCGAAGAGATTCCATGTCAAGGAGTGAACCTCAGATTGGTTCCAGCATTCGTCGAGGCAAACGTTCTCGTACGGATCCCACGAGCGACGATGAAGGCGAAGATTTGTATAAATACGTTCCGGTAAGTTTGACTTTTTATCACGAGTTTCAAGCTACGTACTATACTGCCTAGAAGTGCAATAATTGCACTGACCGTGGTTGGGTTTGCCGCACAGTCGGTTCTGGATTTGCGTGCACGCCATGCAAGATCCGGAAGAACCGGTGCTCCGCTCGAGGGGTGAACTCAGTTGTCAAGCGAAACGACGATTCTGTGGTCACGCCAGTTCAAAAGAAGTCTCGACCCACTGAAAAGTCAATGGTCGAGAAGCTGCGTTCTGAGATGGCGACCAATGCAGGCGGGCGAGAAATAACGCCTACTTTACCAGACAGGAAGGAGACCGGACCGGTCACCCCTTCACCTTCCAAACACCGACGTGGTACGTTTTCCCTGTCCGGTGTACTCTTCGAAAGAGATCATTGACATGATCGGCAAGTCTTTGTCGAGGTTCCGCCCTCCGCATCCAAGGTATCCGCGAATCCCACTGAAAAATCAAACGTCGTAACCCCTGGAGGGAAATGGAAGCGAAAGCGGGTGAAGCGTGCTGCAACCGCTCCTAGTCCATCACCTGATCCCCCGGCCTCATCATCGAAGAGCATGGAAACGACATTCGGTGGATCGGAATCCGAGTCTGGGGATACCCCGACAACCACTGAGGTGCCTGGTGCGAGGGTGACGCCTACTGGTCGCGTGATGGTGGACAAGAGCATCGCAACGGAGAATACACCGCTCGACGCCCTCGTTAAACAGACTGAAATGTTGGCGTTGATGATACTGGATGTCATTGGCCACATTCGTCCATAGAAAAAAATTTAATGCGTTGATTTCTCCTTTGGGCCTCTTCCTGATGTGGATGCCTACGGAAGTAGAAATGGTATACCTGTCGTTGCTTGAGTAGAAAAACTCTATAGCGATGTTGTGGGTCTTGTCCGCAAGGCCAGGGTGGTAAGGAGGGGATGCTGAAAAATGGGGGTCTTGTAAAGCGGATCCCTCCACATTCTGCCTTCATTATTCGATCTACATCGCGATCCACGCCATGAGGGCAGAGTGTTGGAGACAACGGGAGGTTGAACAGTTGTCTAGCTGGGCGGCAGCACGGCACATGCTTTGTGCCTTGATTGCATTGACGCGAGTAGTAGTACAATCGAGGGAGCCGTTGCTCGATGTGATGACACTCATCTTGGCCCCGAAGGGGTTCGGCGACTGACTCGGACGTTTGTTGAGGTACTGGTGATTCTACCGGAAACAGGATGTCTGTTATGACCGGAGTAGGATGGTCGTCGTACCGAGGCAAGCATCCAACGGACAGTGCATGGAACATGGGTTCATGCTGGAACTTTTCGTGTAGGATGGCGATGTATTTGGTTGCTTGAGGAGGCCGGTGACTTGAGCAGCAGGGCGTTCCATACGATGGCGAGGAGATACGTATTTCGGGTTCTTGTGTTGGGAATGCAGGCGATTGATCGTTCGTTCCATCCTGCGGACTGACGAAGCATGTCGTGGGTCAAGGTAGTAAAGAGAGTTCACAATTGTACCAGGGTACACTGTAACATGAAGTAGATTGTTTTTTAATCGGCACATCAGTGCTGAGCCAGGGATCCTGATTCCTGGAAGTATGTTCCTGGGATGACTGAGACTTCAAGGTTACTATCTCACTGTAAAGGGTATAAGAGAAGGGGGAACTTGTTCAAACTTGGAGGATTTCTGAATATCTCAGGTAGAGGGGGCTGACGAACGTGATGGGTGCGACATATAGGGACCTATATAACGAAGTGGCCGTTCACGTCAACGTTGGATAGCCTCCATATTAGCTTGAGAGCCGATCTCATACCTGGCGCCGAGGCCTGTAGCGGAAACGCCTGGCGTGAGGACGAGCGTAGTATCGAGTCCGCGTACCAGCTCGTGAAACCGAACCATGTCTTGCACGAGAGGTGTATGTACGAGCCAACGATCATCGATCATCCCACACCACGCGTTCAATGCGCCTACGATCAGCACCCGCTCGCATTCTGGAACCAAATTTTGGATGTCCGTCGCGCCGGTCCAAGTCACTGAGACTTCGGAACGCAAAAGACTCAACACCCTCCTCTTCAATGGACAAACATCTGCCAACGAGTAGCCCAATGTCTGAAAGGTTCTGTGTCAGTTCTACATCCAGCCATTACATAGACATGTTGGATTACAAACCAGAGAATGACCTGTGGCCCCGGGCATCACCGGATCCGACTGACTGGGAGACACATCAATCAGCCCCCTGATTGTTGTCATGCACCCGAATTTATATCCACCTTGGGGCCACGTAGAGCGCAGAAACAATCATCTCGAAGGCATCCAAACGGACTGGTAGACAGATTGCAGCAGAACTGCGCGGGCTGCCAATCGCAAATCTGAATGCTGCGGAACTTTTACTTGGAGGACGCGCGTTGCCCCGACAGACGGCGATCGCCGCCAAGTAGTGAAGCATTTTCACGTGTCCCAGTCATGTATACCACGCAAAAGGGGTGCGTTGATCCACGCCGTCGTCGTCACACCATATCAAAAACCACAGCACGGGGGAAAATATCGTCTATGAGTGATCACATACCGGAGACATTACAACATGATCGTGGCTAAGAGGAAAAAAAAGCAGTCACCGACAGCTAAAACGCTCCGTGCACGGGAAAAAACGGAAACAAAATAACGAGAACTTGGGACGAAAAGGAGAACAAGCCAGTCACGAAACATGCGGGACAGGGACATCGGGAACGACTACTTCAGTCAGCGGTGGCGGTGTTGACCCGGTCGCGCAGCCCCTCGGCGGTGACGGTGTCTGTAGGGGCAAGTGCGCGGGAGGACCCTGAGACGTTTGCTACCACGGGTTTGAGGACGGAGACGTAGACGGTTTGTGCACCCTAAAAAAGCATGGTCAACAAACGAAACGGAGTGATGTGGGACCCGTGTGACACACCCGAACGTTTGGTAGTTGAAGCCAGAGGACAAAGATTGTCTTTAGGGCGTAATACCAAGGGATGTAGTAGAGTATGAGACCAAGAGCGACGCTCTCTGCAAAGTTGAAAAAGCCAAAGAGGATCCAGTAGGTGAGCCACTGGACGTCATCCTGCGGTGCGGGACGCTCCAAGGCTTTGAACGAGAGATAGGCAGGGAGGGCCCATCCGATGAAATTGGAGACGGGTGCGGCGAGGGGATTGATAAAGTGGAAAAGAGCGAGGAGGAGGACGAGACCAATAGCCAAAAATGTCTTGGGGACCTGTGTGTGTTGCTCAAACGTGTTCAGAACGGGGTACTTTGTGAGCTGTTTAGGGTGTGAGCTGAGAGCGAGAGGGGCTGAAGAGGGAAGCGGACCTCCTTGTCGAGCTGGTTGAGATGGTAGTTGACCTTGTTCTGGGCTTGGACGAAGACTGGGTGTTGCTGGACCTTTTGCGCTGCGGACATCTTTGAGCGGAATGAGATGGACGACAATAAAGGATGCATGAATAATTGCAAGTACCTTTGAACGAGTAACGTATATATATATGTTATGTGTGGGTCTGCTGCGAGGAAGGACGAGCAACGTCGGCGTGTGATACGGATTGATGACTAATATGTTTGGCCAGACACAACACAATTCGTGGCGTGGCTTCTGCGTCCCTACCACGTACCACTATGGCCGAGTACGACGCCATACAGGTCAGTCCCAGTCCAACTTGCTTGCCTTGCCTTGCCTCACCCACACCACGCCCAAAAGGCCCTCCACAGGTCTCTGCCACCGTTCGCTCCCTACGTCTCCGCCGACCTGCTGCCATACATCGCACTCGTTCTGATCGTCTCGACATTCGCGCTCACGTTCTATTTCTCAACGTCCGTCGGTCCATCCACGCTCGTCAAATGGGTCACTCATGCACACTTTTCACAGCCTTCCAAAAGACAGCATCCCTATTCGGGAAGGCGCAGTCGCAACGCTCGCGAGTATCCTCGGCGGTTTTGGCGTCATTGCCCTGTTTTGTAGTGTAGGGGTAAACGTGTAGAACACAAGGCCAGCATCCCCTTTTTAGTTGTTGATCCGCCACCCGTGTTTGCAAGAAACACACTGAAAATGGACATGTCAGACGGAGAGCGATACCCAGGCAACCCGAGACGTACGGTATAGAGAATCGTGGATCCTTCGTCTGCACTGCGCATCTGTGTGACGTTGAGTCGTGACACGGTACCCGAGCAGACGACGCACCTGTTTCTCCTCGTAGAATGCTTCCAAATGACCGCATGCCGGACATTTCTCGGTTACCTAGCGCATTTGAGCGGCGTGTCAGGAGGGCGTGCGATGTCGTACCTTGGGCAAGACTTTGCCTTGGTGAATCTTGGTTTGCGTCTTGCGCTTTTGTCGCAGCGCAGACGGGAACGCGTCCGGATGAGAGTGGGTAGTAATGGTAATGTTTTCGTATGCTGCGAGACAGTTACCAACGCGTGCAAGCAGGATCGATAAGACGTACAAGATGTGGGTTCTTCGTGATTGCATTGTTCGCAAAAGACACTCTGTTCGTCGCCCTGCGGCAAGGCGAGCAAGGTGCCACAGTTGGGACAAAAGAGCAGAGATCCTGGTATCGACGGTTAGTGATAAACTTCATCTCTGAAACCTTACAACTTGCCAATCTTGTGTGCAGACATGTCCGTAAAATTGGATCGTGTCAATGTGCGCCCACTGACCGTCTCATGTTGACAACCGTCTTTGTTTTTCTGCTCAGATAACATCACGTGCTTGTCGTCGATCACGTCTAGTCCATATCGGGAACAAGACCATACGCCCACAAAAACACAGCCGAGAGATACCAGAAGCGCACTTTGCACCCACAAAACGTACTCGCTAGTCTACCAATGTGAGCTGGTAACAGTATAAAAATGTCTTATTGTTCGTCCTGTTTCGCCGTCTGGCACCCACCCCACGATAGAGATACTTTCCTTCTTGCCTGCTGACGTCGATCGTCCTTTTGATCACATACACCCGTTCATTGCCTCTCATGCCTACCACAACCCACGACTCCTTTTCGATCCCACTCTTTACCCAACTCGTCCGCCGACTCCGCATCGCCAATGCGCGGTACGACTTGATCGCCTACCAGTGCCGTAGCGCACGGCACCCCACGCACCATGCCAAACGACGTGCCTATAGGGTGGGTCTCCGTATCGACACGTCCAAGGCGCGCGCTGCGTGGTCGGACGACGTCTCTGCCACTGGGACGTCTACCGAGATGCCCCCCGTCTCGAAGGACAGTCCAGCGCGGGCGTCCAGCGAGACGGTGGACAGGTCGTATTGGAGCCCAGAGAGTGCAGGCGACGCGTTGCCCCACCCATGGCCTGCACTCGAAAACGTGGCTCCAACGGCTCTGTCGCCGCTCGTCCTCGGACTACGCGATGTCGATGATGTCAAGGTGGAGTGTCATCGTTGGGGACCGGTGCCTGGTGCGCCACGGTGGCGGCCGAAACCATTGCCTAAAGACGAGTACGTACACGATGCCCCGTGCGTTGTAAACGCAGCCGATCCAATTTGGAGACGTGCCTTTCATGCCAGGCAGATGTCGGTGCGGGTGAGTACGTACAACGGGTGGGGTTCTTTCTTGATTGTAACTAACCCGATTGTGCAGGTCGATGGGGAACCACGTCATTTAAAACGAAAACGGCACGACCTCGAGTTGGATGAGGATGCCGATATTCATCAAGGGTATTCTTTTGGGGCTCGTTGGAGTGGTGCCCGTAAACGATCCTGAATTTTTATGTACTTTATGGACAGGATGCTTCTTTGTGTATCGGTATCATGTTTACTTTGTAGTCATATCCTGAGAATGGAAGGTGTACGTCATCATGGTTCCTTTGTCGATCCATTGTGTCTGAGACATTCGCCCGACTCCATGGACGTATAAATACCTTGGCTCGTGAAAAAGTCACCTCGTCTGGCACCTTTCCATCTCTCTCCCATCTCGTCTTACAGCACCTTCACGCCGGCGTGACTTTTTCTGAATGTCTGCCACAGCATCCGACATGGCCCGCTCCGCCTTCTCCACCACCGCATTCGCTCAACTCGTCCATCGTCTTCGCCACTCCAACGCCCGCTACAACCAGATCGCCCTCCAGTTCCGCTGCCGTCTCAGGCCGACATACCACGCAAAACGACGCGCTTACCGCGCCGGCCTCCGCATCGACATTCTCAAAGCCCGCGCGTTGTCTCACAAGGCCATCTCGCACAAGGCCCCCGCCGTCGTGGACTGGTCCATGACGACCCCGATCCTCGCTCAGCGCGGCGCAGATGCATACACGCACCTGCCCGCCCGCGCCGGACCGCAATCCATCATGCCTCGTCTCCCACCGCTCACGCTGCATCTCGATGACGAGTATTTCGGCGGGGCGGCTTTCCAGGGACCCGTACCTGGTGCACCAAAGTTGTTACCGAGACAGTTGCCAGAGGACGAGTATGGCGTCGAAGAGATGATGCTTGGATCCGCTGTTTCCTCGACATCGTCGTGTATGTGTTGCTCGCATAGGATGGCTGTTTTTTTTTCATGCTAACGTGCGTCTTTCGTCTGTGTCTTAGTCTTGGATAGACCGGAATCGTTGTTGACGCCTGTATGTGCAACACATGCGTTGCTTGTCGTTGGTGGCTGATCTGGATACGTAGGTGGACGCCCGGTCGTACTCTGGCTTGTTTATCACGATCCCACCACGTGGTGTCAAACGGAAGCTGCAAGAATTCGAACCAGACGGGGAGATGATGCCCTGCCAGCAGCCCAAGGTCCGTACCGTTTCTCGTCCACGTCGCATCGTCGTACTCATCCATCGCACAGCGCGTTCTCAGGACCCGATGGAACGATTCCCAAAGCCAATGAACGATCGGGTCCTTGACAGCCCCACTTTCATGCACGCCTCACGTATATACCCACGTACCCATGAACGACATCTTGCATCCCAGCATACATATCCTTGGACGTTTTTTTTTCCTCCCTAGTTCGCACGCTGCCGTGGTCGACGTACGCTCTCGTGTAACATCCATTGGCATTCTTTTGATTACATTACCTTCCTTTTGGACGCTCTTTTCTTAATGATACTGGACTTTGCCGGACCTTTTTCGTGTAGCCCTTGCAGATGATTATCATGCTTCACGCACAATCCTTTCAGTGTGATGACAAGATGCTGAAGACCAGTGTGGATATCGAGTAGTGTGTTCATAGGGTATGGTGATGCATTGCCTAAAGGCATGATAAGGTCAATGAGGAGATGTACATGGGAACATAATTTGAGATCTGTATTGATGATCCTAGGTATGATTTGGAGAGGTGCTGCAAGAGATGGGCAAAACAGTGAGCTTGCATGGAGTGGTATGTTGCTGCACTATTCCCAGTGATGCTGGTGTTGGCATCCACCTTGTCCTGTCATTTTGAAGGTTCAGTACTCAGTCTTGAGCACTGTTGAGAAACAGTGGAACTTCGAATGTGGCAGCCATTTTCTGCAGAGCTGTGAAGCTTCAGCACTGTGCAGCTGAAGCTATACCCTGAACATTCAATCTTGATAGTGTATTAGTGCTGGTTGGTCTCACATATGGACCTTGATTCAAATCAGCATCCTAAATACATTATATACATCCCTGCAGGCACTGTCAACTGAAGCTATACCCTGAACATTCAATCTTGATAGTGGATTAATGCCGGTTGGTCTTGCATATGGACCTTGATTCAAATCAGTGTCCTAAATGCATTATATACATCCCCACAGGCACCATCACACAATTTAGAGTTCAGAAGATGACACAGAGATGGATGTATCATCGGTGCCTTGTGTACAGCCTCCTGCTACCAGCAAAAACATTGTCCAAAGTGTCTGACAGCAAGTTTGAAGCTGTCTTTGGAGGGCTGACTGATGTTGTGCCACATATGCTTGAAAGCCTTCAGTAATAGCAATTGTGCTATGCCATGCCAGTGGACTCTTGGCTGCTTGGGACTCCCACCAGTGTGTATGCCATTGAAAATAAGCCAGTGATTGCCTCATTTCTTCATGGAGTAGCAAGACTTCTTCTGACCACCTTATAAATTGTGTGCGTGCTTTACACCTGTTACGCTTACCATGACAACTGGAGTTAACACAGTTGTGGAGGAAGGGTAAGAACAATAGTTGGACGTCTGTTTGATAGCCGAAGACTTAAGTGGAGTGAAGTCAATGGTGTCACACTCAACCCTTATGAATATAGGGGTCCTCTTGTGACAACACGAAGTCTGAGTTCTTCGCAGAGAGAGAGAGAAGGGAACACAAGCGAGAAGATGAAGACTTCAAGCTAGTGGTACTCCAGTTAATGCGGTAGTTATTGTGTAGGACTAGATTACTGTTGCTGGTACATGGCTTGAAGTATTTATACAACGAGAAAACGAGCATGGACCAACAGGTCCCATAGGAATGGTAAGTGTTCTGCTGGTGGAACAATAAGGAAGAAAAGGAATTGGAAAAGGAACAGGGTTCCGCTGTCCAGAAGAGCAGAACTAACAGTGAGTGGAACAAAGTGGGTTGTCATACTCAGGAGAAGTCACCAAGCGACTATACATCGTTGTATGGGAGGGATTGGAAAACATCAGATGGGATCGGTCCCATCGTGAGGACTAAACAAGTCCAGTAATAGAAGGGAGAAATGAAAAATAAATGCACCGTGGTCATTTCCATAACATTAGCTCCTCTCTACTGCACAAAGTCCCACCTTCAAATCCTATACCTCCTCAGTCATCTCCGCAATTGACCTCATAGTCTGTGAGGTCATATGAATCCTCGATCAAGGGCCTTTCCCAGCAGAACTCTGGTGTGTGCCCTTGGTGACAGCAGTGTATGCGAGTAAAGAGGGGGCAATCTTTTTGCGCATGGCCTGGCACTGTTTTGCAACAGATGGGGCAAGTGTATTTGGAGCAGTTGGGGCGTAGATGGTTCTTGCTCCTACAAACAAAGCATTGGGTGCGATGGATGTAGGGAGATGAGGTACAGGGGGTACTGAATTGGTCGATGTCGATGGGATTGGCTGAGGACCCAGCGGGTGGGGGTGATACCATAGCCATCGGGTGATCTTTGTTTGCTCATTTGCCCTTGATGAAGACAGTCCTCCAAGGATGATGATTTTCTTTTTGGTGGGTCTGGGGGACAGAGAGGAAGAGGGAGAGGGATGGTGGGCAAGGGGGAGAGAGGCCAGGAGTTGATCCATGAATCCCCCATCAGCAAGGGGGTTCTCTCCATTAGTTTGGGGGTGTATTCCCGAATGAGATCCCTGAGGGTCAATGTTTCCTTCATTGGGCTTACCAGGGGTTGGCACAGGAATGGGGGTATCATTTTCTTTGTTGGACAAGGAAAGAGGAGAGGAATTTCTGGTGGAGGGGGTGGAGGTGAGGTCTTCATGGATGGACAGATCTCTATCCCAAGTGTGGAGTGGGTTGTCCCAGGGCGTGATGGATTGGTTGAGATAGAATTGCTGGAATTGGTGGGGAAGGGATCTGAAGAGGGAGTGAACAACAGGGAGGATGTTACACTTACTGCAAGCCGATGCCCTAGTGAAGTTAGTCGCAACCGTTCATGAGAGGAGAGACAAAGTGAGCAGTGATACAACCTGTTGTACTGTGAGCCAACTGGCCCAGCCAAGTACTATCCTATACAGTGACTCCAAAAACCCTTTCCATGCTAACCCTAATAGTGGTGCGCGAAGCACACTGCCAGCCACTGTGGGAATCTCATCTAGATTTGGTGGAGACATAAATAGTACTAACCCTTGGCTACCAGATTGCCCCCTATGTCATGTGATTTGGTTCACACACCATGAAGATATGACCATTTTAAAA
>JBBPLG010001015.1:0-10986 GCA_038089695.1 Xanthoconium separans | reverse complement strand
CAACAAGACACACAAGAAACGACGGGCGAGCGAAGCGATGGACGTGGACGTGGATGTGGATGACGCGGAACCTGCCGAGGCAGGTGCGGACTCGGAGGACGATGACGCACCACCTGTCAAAAAAGTCAAGCTATCCAAGGAGGAGGAAAAGGCGCTCAAAAGGGCTGCCAAGGCAGCGAAGAAACAGGCAGACAAGGTGGCGGTCCGTCCCCGTTTTTTTTTCTCACCTGTTGCTGCTGACACCCGTGCAGGACGGCCCGGTCAAGGAGAAAAAGGAAAAGAAGCGCAAAGAATCAAGGACGTGACCCCCGTCTTCGCCTCTTCTCTCTCTGTCTTGTATCATCACGAGCGAAATAAATTTGCCTAAATATTAAGAAAAAAAAAAGGGTGTGGTATGACTATCAGATCTCCCGTCCATCGTCTCTCCCTCTCTTTTTTTTTTTTCTGATATGATGATGATGCTTCCTCCCTCCTACACAATGTCGGCAGCCTGCAACACCACCACCGCGCTCGCAGACCCGCCCAACACCATCGCCGTCCCAACATCCCCAATCGTCCGCCTCATCCCCTCCACACCCATCCCCGTCCGATGCGTCTCCAAAAGCCGCCGCATCTCCGCATGATGGCTCTCCTTGGCCAGCCGCCGCGACCGTCCCGCAACGATGAGCAGCCTCGACGACGTCTCCCGCAGCGCACGCGCCTGCCTCAGCGCCGCATGCACCGGCGCCGACGACTGCGCCTCCGTGAAATGGATCCGCGCGAGGGCGTGCCGTAGCGCGGCGTTGGTGTTCGCCGTCGTCGTCGCGTCAATGTGTGTCGCGTCGAGCGGGTGGGCGTACTTGGACCACGTAAAGTTGTCCGCTGTGTCGGACTGCTGGCGGGTCTCGGTCGTCGGTCGGCCGTAGATGGTGTCGTGCGTCCCGATCGTCTGCGTGGGGTTGAGTTGGTTGCCCGTCACAGGCAGGGTGGGACGTACAGAGGTCACTGTCGGGCCGTCACCGCGCGGATGTAGCAGCCCGTCCCCCTTGCTCCTCTCCTCGACATGTGCCGCAGTCGGTCGTTCCACCTCACACCCGTCCACCACTGCATCCCGCTTCACCATCCGCACCACCGTCGCCGTCATCCTCGGGTTCAAACACAGCTGCACCACAAACGCAAGCGCCAGCCGATCGTCCGGCCCCCCGAAAAACGGGAAAAACACATGCATAAACGCACCGACCCGCGCGCCCATCCGGTCCCCCGCGTCGATGAACAGCGCCACGTCCGTCTTGCTCTGCGCAAACACGCCCCGCACAAACTGCGCGTGCACGGCCGAGGACGACTTGTCGGCCGCGACGCTCCCAAAGATGACGTCGAACGGGTTGTGGTCGTTCTTGCTCGCCCGCGCAGTCGTGCTGCTTGCGACCGTCGCCGTGTCGGGCGTATCGACGTGTGCGGGCGCCGTGGGCGGCACCCACGGGACCAACACAAGGTGCGACGCATGTCTCTGCGCATGCTGCGCCACGCTGTGCGCAAAATCGTCGTACGGCACGACCGACAGCGACGTCGTGACCGCCAACTCGTTGAGCTCGCCAAACATCCGGAATATCCCGAGCACGGGGTCCGTGTGGAGCAGACTGTCCGCGGCTGACGATTTCATCATGGCCGACGTCCGGTCTGACAGCTCGATCAGCTGCAGCGCTTCCACGCTCACTTCGGGCATCCTGTGCTTCTCCATGCCTTCCGTTTTCGTCGTCGTGGACATGATGTCCGAAGGGGGACTGTGCGGCGGGAGAACGAGCTGCGTGAGCGCCATCGCACCGGGTATGTGGTCGAGCTTGTCGAGGACGACCGTGAACCTGTGCCGCCAGGGCTGGTCTTCGTTGATGATGGACGCCTTCTCATCATCTCGTCCACGTTCGCCGCCATATCCAAGTGCTTCCTCGCCGACCCGCACGCGGCGCTCGGGCGGGTAGAGCGCCATGACGAGAGGCGTGGTCATGAACGTCAGCGTGATCGCTTCGAGGATAAACATGGAAAAGACCCTCTGCGACAAGATGCCCGCCTGCAGGCCCACGTTGAGGACGATCAACTCGACCAATCTGCCAAATCTAGGTTAGCCCTGGGGAGGGAACGTGGTGCGAGTACACGATCGACCAACCCTTTGCAACTCATCAGCGCACCCACCGTGCTGGATTCACGCCAACCGTATCCAGCAACCCTAGAGGCGATCATGCATCCGCCAAACTTGCCAACAAAGGAAAGCACGATGATGGCAATGGTAAAAGCCCAGGTGATGCCTGACAATCCGTGTCAACAACATCAAAGGCATTGACAAACGGCGTACCATTGTCAAGCAATCCGAGATTCGTGTTTAAACCAGACAACGTAAAGTACTTGACGTGATCTCGGTTGAGCGCGAACGTAGTGCGGTCAGGACGAGATGACGTACGAGTGGCAGAAACACGATGGAAACCATGTCCTCCAGTTTCTCCGTGAGGGTGATGGCAAGGCCTCCTTCGCGTGGGACCACGATGCCGGCGAGGAACGCGCCTGCGGACACGTCACATAAGGTTCGCGAACCGGCGCTCCGTGGACGTACCAAAGATGGCGTTGACCCCGATGCTATCTGTGAAGAAAGCACAGGCCCAGACGAGAATCATGACGACGGTCATGTAAAACATGGTGGGCCCATTTTCGATACTGCCTGTCTTGCGTGCCAACCAGCGCATGACGAACTTGACAGGGAACAAGAGAAAGATGGTGAAGGCAATGCAGACGAGCAGGATCCACAACGCGACCAGGCCAGAGCCAGCGTTGACGAGGGCGACGCTGAGTGCGAGCAACGTCCAACCAATGATGTCGTTGCCGACGCCAGCGGAGAGGACGATGATGCCGACGTGCGTATCGAGCAACTTGAGTTCCGTGAGGATGCGACACAGAACAGGAAACGCGGTGATCGAGTATGCGACGCCAGTGAAGAGCATAAAGTAGGAAAAGTGCACAGAAGGGTCGATGAAGTGGTGGTACAGGGGGATGGAGAGAGCAGTACCGAGACCAAATGGAAGTGCGATGCCTGCCAACGAGACGATGACGGACATGCGTGCATTGCGCACGACGACGCTGGTGTCGATCTCGAGACCGACGAGGAAGAGGAAGAGACATAGACCAATGTTGGCCACCAGGGATAGGTATGGGAGTGAGACGGGAGGAAATATATTTTCGGTAAAACCTGGTATCCTTCCAAATGCGGTCGGTCCTGACGGAACAAGGTGAGGTTCAACTGGGCAGAGATTGGGACGGGGATGAAATACCTAAAAGGATCCCGCCGAGCACTTCGGCGATGACCTTGGGTTGTCGAAGCTTGCGGAGGGCGAGGGAGAGTAGCTGGGCCATCACGATGATGATGCCTAGTGCGCGTTGAGAGAGCGGCGAGATATGGTCGACTGTGGCGACTTACCGACTTGAATGATCCATAACCTGAGTGGATCGGTGTCCGTGAAAGCGGCAGGGTTTGTTCCTGTGATAAGTCCGCCCTGTGGTTGAGATGAGCATCGAGTGGAAGAAAAGAAGACGGGAAACAAGGGACCTCCCCGGTTGCCTCCCGCCTGGAGAGACGAGTGGAAAGCGAAAAGGAGGACATGGCGGTAAGCGACTGAGGCGAGAAAGGTACCGAAACGGAGGAGCGGACCAGGGTTTATATACGAGATGAGTCTGGACAAGTCGTTACGCGTGGTCGTGGTGACACCACGGATTTTGAATGCCGGGCAAAGTTTCATCATCGATCCACAATCGTCTACATCGCATGGGAGGGCTTTAGTGTGACGTTAGCCAAATGAAGGAGAGGTTCTCGAGATGGCATGGGGGTTTAGTTACCACGTATACACCCGCTCGCACCAAGTGGCGTACAGCCTGAGATTCAGCGTCATATGGCATGTTCGAGTTTGACAGTATAACTTTGTACTGGCACCTCCCCTGATCAGCCCAATATCCGCAGACACGTGTCTCAGTAAATTAGTAGTAGGGTGGGTCCATGATGCTGGCGAGTGAAGGGTAGTTTACACGACAAGCGGACGACGTTCCGGTTGTGACGTACGTTATAATGTGCGTGCTTTTGCAGCAATGTGACATCATCCAACTGCTATTGGACAGTTCCTGAACAGGTCTCCGTAGGACTGATGATGATTGATAACAAGATTCAGACTGGATTATAGATGAGACGACCATTATACTGTATCGGTATACATTAAAAGATGACTGCGATAACAGACAGGGTCCAGCATTACATGGAAAACACACACGAGAACTCGTTAGTACGCATGGTACGTCACTGGTTCACTCGTGCGTTTCATCGACGGCCGACGGTAATCACCGTTGAACCCCTCCACAGCCAGACCTCCAAATGAGCTGATGTTCCTCGTGTGACCATCATTTTGCACTGCTGAACTTGAACTCGCGGGACGAGAACGGCTGGTGTGATTCTGAATCCGTGTACGATCGTGATCCATCTCGTAATCATATCCCTCGATGTAAGGCCCACGAACGAGAGATCCATGACGGCTTGCACGGCGTGAGGACCTCTGCGACTGACCACTTGCAGGTGGGGGCACTGCAGGTGATACAGCCTCAGACTGCTGACCATGGTAGGCTTGGTTCAAGATAGGGGTCTGCTGGTACAACTCTTCTTCGGGCTGAGATAACATCAACCTGGCCCGAACACGCTCTGGAGAACTGAGCGTGGAACCCTCTCCGACTGGAATGGGAATATCACTAGGCTTAATCGGCTCTGTCGCAGGTCAATCGCCGTTTAGGAGGCAGAAACGACTCGGAAACGACTCACCAGTGGCATCGTTGTCAGGGTTGTAGTTGAAGGGGAACTCGTTGCGCATCTTGCGAATGGCATGGATGCCCCAGAAAAAGAATCCGATGCCAGCGATGCTGCATGCTGTGAAACGGGAGTCATGCCGCGGATAAAGATGGAGAGAAGATAGCACAAACGTACCGACGATTGCAATCAGGTCAGCGACGCAGACATTTGATTGGAACGTGAAACGGGAGAAAATGCAGGTCGGAGGTGTATCCTCACCGACGGGCTGAGCAACGAAAACGGTGGGGACAAACATCTCGCACGTCGTTGCTCGGACTGACGAGAGGCTTTGAACTTGGGGATTATTAGTATCAAGGTATTGGGGTGATAATATGGGCTATCAAAGCCTCTAGATAGATATCTTGGTAGTTCAAGGAGGAAGATCTTTAGGGGCTTCATCCACCCAAATCAAGTACCAAGTACTAAGTTCCTGATTTGGTTGCCCTTGTTTGAGTCCAACCTACGGTAATGCTCTTTTGCCCGACATGCGCAAATCTGCTGGTGATTTCATCAGAGACGGGGTTCAACAAATGGGCTTGCAACACCTGTGCCTACGAATTTCCCATCTCCAAGCAGGCGAGTGATTCAAAATGTTCTCGTCGCATGTCTGTTCATAAATCTTGCAGATGACGTCCCGTACGAGAATGAAGCGCAAAGCGGTCGATGACGTTCTGGGTGGGGATGAGATGTGGAAACACGCCGACGCGACGGACGGTGGGCGTGTTGGGCATGTCCCGGTCTGCTTCTCGCTCATACTTTTCTGCAGCAATGTGTGATAAATGCAACCATCGCCGGGCGTACTTTTACCAGCTGCAGATCAGGTCTGCAGATGAGCCAATGACTACTTGTATGTCCTCGACCGTGTTCGCATGGACGAGATCTGACACGTCCCAGTCTACCGGTATCACAGGGTCTGCTCTCGTTCTGCTCAAAAATGTCTCACCCCGTTTTCTTGCAGATGTGCTGGCTGTGGATATCAATGGCGTGAAAACTAGTTCCAATATTAATGGATTGGTAGTTAGTATAGTACAAATGACCGTGAGAATCATACTATGGCTCATGTCGAGCACGCCTTGCTCGCCATCCAACATGTCTGATCAACCACCAAAACCAAAACCTGGCTCTCTTCGTGACAGAATAGCTGCATTCGAGAACAAGGGAACGTCGTCGTCGTCGTCTCCTGGTCCTCCTCCTCCCCGTCCGAAACCAACCGGTGTTCAATGGAAACCCAGAGCACCTTCCCCCCCTGCGCCAGCCGACAACAACGTGCAGTCGGGCGAGCGCAAGAGCGGCGGCATGTCCGCCTCAGATGCAATGGAGAGCATCGGTCGTGGTGGTTCCCTCAGGGAACGCATGGCTGCCCTGCAGGGAAAAGGTGCTTTTGGTGGTCCACCACCCCCAGTCGCTCCCAAGCCCAACGTGGACAGGCCGAAATGGAAGCCCCCTCCATCAGTCCCAGCTGCGTCCCAGGAAGACGAACCCAGCTCAGAACCCAGTGCCCGTGATACCTCGAGGTCCCCTCCACCCAGACCCATCGCAAGCCCTGCCGCAGACACCCAACATCGTGACACCGATGTGGGTTCTCAGGAGGGCGATGGCACAGATCCGGACCCAGAGGAAGAGGAGAGACAGCGCAGAGCAGCCATCGCGGCTCGCATGGCCCGTCTAGGTGGAGCAAGGTTCGGAATGGCTCCGCCCGTCTTTGCTCCCAAACCAGTCGTTCGCAAACATGAACCTCCACCCGAGGTCAAGGACGAGGGGCACGCTGACCATCCAGCCGTAGCCAGGGAATCGGACCAAGGTGCGATCACTGTTGATGCTCCATCTACGATGTCTCACGATGGTATCCGTATAAGATTTGGCAACGTTGCCTCCTCATGACCTCGCCACATCCCCTGATGCCGTTACAGATTCAGGTGTGTCCAGTTGTTCCCTCACCTCATTTACTTCTCATCTCGTTCAGACCGCAAAGATGAGCCACCGGTGCCTTCACGCACTCCAGCTTCAATGCCTGTACCTGCAGGTCCACGCAGGGCTGCCCCTCCTCGCAAGAAATCTTCCAAGAATGCACCCACAACTGCCCTACCAGAACCTCCCATCGAAGAAGCTGACGCCCTCACACCCCAGTCTCCTCCTATCGTCAATGAACCCCCCCGCGAGGAATCCTTGACTACCGGAGATCCGCAGCAGGAGATTGCCGATGTGGCAGAGGCTATTGAACTCTCTCGCGAGAACGGCCCGGACATCACGGCAGGTACTCAACTGCACACGACATCCCCTCTCGCACCCATACCGGCATTTCACGAACCTGCCGAGGGACATCAAGAACAGGAAACGGAAGAGGAGCTCGTAGAGGGTACTCGAAGCCATGTAGCACAAGAGTCGATGCATACGGCGCCCGGTGAGCAGGAATATCCGGAGCAAGCTCCAGGGGCAGAGAAGGAAGAGGAGCATCAGCCTATTGCAGCCCAGCTAACCCACCCCTTTTCTGGGCGTCCTCTGATCCCATCGCGTCAATCCTTGGACGAGCCAGCTCTAGTACCTTCTGAAGTACCACTTGATGTCGAAGACGAAGTCAATGTGGATACAGAGGAATACTCTCCATCAGTTGGTCCCCCAAGACATGACGACGTTCAAACCGTCGAACATGACGAGGATGTTCGTGTGCCACCCCATTTTGATGGTGAATCTTGATTTTTCCCCCTCCCCTTTTTGTCGTATATTGTGTTGTAGGACCCAGGTATTAATGTATACTTTTTTTTTCCTTTTTCTTTTCCCTCGATTTTGCCGACAGGCGAACACCCAGCCTCGGACGCCGAACGCGGGCATCCGTTGCCTACTCCAGAAATCTGTCAAGATGAACCAATCGGACACGATTCGGTCGGTGGCGTTACCCGACAAGGCACCACTTCCACTCTAGATGCCGACGGTTACGACCTCTCAGGCACGGGCCCGCTCGATGCCGACCCCCACGATCGCAGATTAAAAGGAGATACAGGCGATGCGTCGGCCCGCAGTACGACAGCTGAGATCGAGCACGACACCTCCAGGGACGAGGCAGACGCGGACGACATGCCACCCCCGCGCATTACACGGCCCATTCCACCTCCTCCCGTGAATCTCCGGTCCAAACCTACGCCACCATCGTCTCCCCCGATATCGCCGCCACCCCCGAAGACGCCGTCGCATGTGCAGGCGCTGAGGGTGGAGGAGCAGGAATGCCCGCCGTCCCCGGATATCCCGCCGCGGCCTATTCCCCCGCCTGGTCGGAGTGGTGCGTGGCAGGAACGTTTTTGCGTGATTTGACAGTGCTTGGCTAATCAGCGCGTGTGTTGTGTTGTTGTTCTGGCAGGTTCGATGATGACGGAGTCATCACTGGAAACGCCATCGTCGCCGCCGCCACCGCCGCCTAGGCGGTCTACGCTTCCTCCACCAAGACGCGCAAGTGGCATGCGTGTGACGGACGGTGTTGGAGGAACGCCGTCTTCGCCGCCACCCGTGCCGATCTCACCTCGACCGGTTAGTCGTAGGCCTGACACACCCCCGATCATCACGACGATGACCGTCCAGGAACCCGAGACACGCGCACAAGGTGGGTCTCGTGACATGTTGGGAGTGTGTGTGCTCTTGACCACGATTTCCACAGTCGTCGTAGTAACAGAAGAGGAAAAAGCAGAAGCGACAGAGGAGGACAATACGGAGAATGTGACGCCCCGACCAGAGAGTCCCGAGGGCGAGGACGGGGCGCGTCGGCGTGCGATTGCTGAACGGATGGCGCGGCTGGGTGGAATTCGATTTGGGGGACCGCCGATGATGAACCCGCTCTCTCGACCTCCTTTGCCTGCTGCGCCGCCACCGACGTCGATCCCACCCGACGAGATGGAAGACGAAGAGGCCAGGGGACACGAGGGGGCCCGAGGAGTAGAGGAGGAACAAGAGGGAGACGAAGACGAGGCTGCGAGGAAGCAGCGGATCGCGGCCAAGTTGGCGGGCATGGGGGGGTTGCGAATCGGGATGCTCCCGCCTCCTGTGGGGGCCAGACGAATCGCGTCGAGGCAAGAGGAGAGCGAGAGCGAAGACGCTGTGCCGCCCGTGCCCGTGCCCGCGCCGCTGCATAGGCCCGTGCCTACTCGAAAACCACCACCGCCGATCGAAGCAGCGCAGGCGGCGGGGGACGAGGCTGAGGAGCACATGCGTTATTCCGAAGAGGATGCGCCGCGCCGTCGGTCGCTGTCTAGGGAGGCGCTGCCTACGCCACCGCCGCGTGTGACGTCACGTTCTCCTCCCCCTGTGCGGCCGATCCCGACGGCGCTGTTGGGGCGACTGTCGAGTGCGACCGTGTCGAGTTCGCGCCAGACCTTGCTGGAAGAGACGCGCAGCTCGGCTGAGAGCGCTCTCCGTCCGTCGTCCGAGTATGTCCTCGTCGAGGCTGAGGATGCAGAGCACGACGAGCACAGCGACGACCAGGACCAGGAGCGAGACGCACCCCCCGCGCTGCCACCCCCACGAAGCAGGCTATCACGCGGTGGATCGACGCGTGTGATTCCACCGTTGCCAGCTGTGCCGCCGCCGTCTGCGATCGACGCGCCCGACGCGCTGTCAAGCAGTGCGCAGTGGGAGCTACCGTCGATCCCACAGGGCGTCGCGTTTGGCGAGGCGTCCGAGATGGGGTGGGTTTCAGAGGACTCGGCGGTGGCGGCGCACGGTGTGCTGCCTGCGTCGTCGTCGTCGTTGTCGTCGTCACAGAGCGTGTCTGTCAAGGTCGTTGGGTTGCCGTCGTCTGGATCTGGGTCCGTGTCCGGGACTGGGACTGGGACGGGCGTGGGTTCTGGCTCGCTGTCGGGCTCAGGCTCAGGCACTGGTTCTGGTCGAAAGAGTTTTGACCAGCAACCGCCGCTGACCAACGACGAGCTAATTGCGATCTGGGGCAAGACAGGCGTGCGCGTGGTCGAGGCCGCGACGGCGCTCTTCGAGAAATCGAAAAAGGCGCTCGTGGGCGACGGCTCGCACCCGGGGTTCGTGCGTGCCGTGTTGGCGCAGGTCCCTGGGGCGCTATGCCCCCCCGACGGCGGCGACGGTGCTGACGAGTGGGGCCACGTCGTGTACGTGCAGACGGGCAACGCGGTGCAGCGGCGCGTGTCGGACATCATGCCCGGGGACGTGATCGCGTTCTGGGACGCGCGGTTCAAGGGGCACAAGGGTCTGGCGACGTACACGCGGACCGTCGACGGCGCGCTGGTGGGCGTCGTGAGCGAGGTGGAGCATAGGAAGAGTAAGGTGAGGGTGTGGCAGGCTAACCAACACGTTGGGCAACAGGTGAGTCGGACGCGTTCCATGTCCGTGTTTTGGCGGCTGGCCCGCATGAAGAACGGTGTGCTGACACCGAGGGCGACGCAGACGGTGGAGTGCGTCAGTTATCGGTTGGAGGATCTGAAGAACGGACAGGTCAAGGTGAGTCGTATGAGCGCGCGTTGGAGTAGGCGTGATTGACGAGGGGCTCGTAGGTGTATCGGGTGCTCGAGGCCCGTACATAAAACATGTACTTGTATGCGGGTCTTTTTTTTTTCGTCTCGGTTTTTGTGGTTGCAAGCACGCTCGTGTCTATCGAATCCTGTAAAAATAGGCGCATTCATGTCTTTCGTAACTTATGTTGAAGAAACAGGACGGTTCGACATCTTATTAGGCGGAGTGGTATACATCAATGGGCACAGCGACACAAGGGCGCGGGCAGGCGGGACACCACGCAAAAGAGCTACTCTGTACCTATTAAAAAGCGAACAAAAAAAAACTAATCCCCGCTAAGCCGTCAGTGATCCGTACGAGCAAGTACACGCGGGATGAAAGGAGGAGCGCTTACTATGACGGGGCTAGGTAGGAATAGGACAATGCGATTACATTTACTTGATCGACGGGCGCAAGCAGGTACCGAGCGATCGAGCTTGGTGTCCGTTATTGCGAATCTAGATGCCAACGGTGAGGTGAGGGAATGAAGAATCGACAAGGCGAAAACCTGGTGCACCGTTGCGTTTGGGTTTCTTGGCGGAGTTGGTATGGTCGAGATCTGTGCGGGGAGAATCAGGTGGACGTTTTCCCCTGTTTTTCTGTAGGTGTATACACTACGTGAGTACTGACAGGACGTG
>JBBPLG010001014.1:0-10987 GCA_038089695.1 Xanthoconium separans | reverse complement strand
AGCAAGTTTGGCGTCACGCGTGAAATCGTGAATGAGAACAGCCAGTTCACCCCAATGGCAAGGGACATGGCTGCCGTCCGCACGTGGTTGGGTGAAACCTCGCTCGCAACGACCCACGGGACGGGTCCGAACCCGATGCAGTAGAAGACAGCGTAAAGATAGACAGCGACGATCGAGACGTAACTTGCAGGGACGATCGTTGTCTGAGGGTGGAGGGCAAGGTATCCTCCAATCCACAGCATCATGCATCCTTGACCCAATGCACCTATGAGAAGGCACTTCTTCCTCCCCAACTTCTCCACCGCGAATATGACAGTCGTCGTGACAGTGACAAACTTGACGACACCATAGACGCCTGTAGCGAACAAGCTGGAGCTGATACCGGTGATACCCAATCCTGCGAATATTTGTGGGCTAAAGTAATTGATGGCGTTCGTACCCGTCCATTGCTGGAACAGCATGATGAGCGAGGGGATAAATGATCGCAGAGCTGTAGTTTTCGATTCGCCCATCATACGGAACTGCTTCCAGATTGACGTCCGGTGCTTCCCGGCCAAGTCTACTTTGATCTCGTCAAGAATTGCTATAACAGCCTGGTCATCGACAGAGGTTCGCATTGTGTATGCCAAGCTCTTTGCTGCTTCGTCGTAGCGTTCTTGTTCGACCAGACATCGCGGCGATTCCGGTTGGGGGAGCATGAGGACGATGAATAAGATTCCCGGGATTATTTGGATCGCGAACGGCATCCGCCACTGCCATTGTCCGAATGGGACATGGAGGAGTGACCCATAGTTTACCCAAACTTCAATAGCCATCTTGGTCAGGTCGCATGGAAGCAAGTCGATGAACCAGCACTTACAACTCAACATGATTCCAAGATTATTCGCAGACTGAATGAGAGCTGTGCAACGGCCGCGGATTGCTTTCGGCGTACACTCTGACAAGTACGACGGAATCACAGCAGTGGACATGCCCAGACCGAAACCACCCAAGAAACGACTAAAGTAGAGCACTCGCAGTGCCACTACTTGGTTGTTTCCGATTCCAGCGACGGTCTGGATGATGCTTCCAATGAGGTATATGAGTCCGGATGCGATAAGCGGTTTCTTGCGCCCAAAGCGACTAGGAATGCATCCCGTCGATAACGCCCCAAAGCTGACGAGCCAATAAGACCTCTTCGTAATTCCGGCAAGAAAAAGACTCACAAGCAACCAGCTAGCAGAATGGAAACGATATTCCCGTTCAGGTTGGCCTGCGCCGTAGCAGACAGCTTGTTGACCCCAAAGTATTGTTGGAAGGAGGTAAGAGCCAGCACACCGCCAATCAACCCAGTGTCCCATCCGTAGAATATGGAGCCCATGGATGCAGACAGCGCAAGCGTGTAAGCATTGCGGTGGCGAGACAGATCGTTGAGCACTGCTTGAAAGCCCATGGTGTGGCGGGGAGGTGGGGAGGACCGTGTGTTCTCGTCCCGTTCGTCCAGTTATATGAGTGTAATACATACCCGGATGCTGTCACGGTTGGCACAAAGAAATTCCAGGGCGGTAGTCACCCGATACGCCCTGGGCTAATCAAGTTCCGCTTATAACTTCGGCGTCACTATCTCACTGGAAAGGAAGGCCATTTGGTGGTGGACTCGGAGTACTAAGTTCGGGAAGCTGGGGGCGTATGACTGAGCCACGAACACGATGAATAACATGGCAAACGATCTGGCGCGACCGAGCCGACCTTTACCGTTTAACAGTTCCACGACCTGTGGGAGAGGAGCGGGGAACCTTGAAAAGATCAACGTTGATAATCCGGCAAACCAAATGTCCCGGGATTGCGAAAATGGGCAATGATTCAGCCAATTAGTAGAAAGCCGCCGTCCCAATGACAAAGACGCAGGTGGAGATGATAGGGTGACGGGGAGCTTGATTGGCATAGATTGCTCCTGGCATGCACAAACCTGAGCTTCTGGCTGGGGGATCTGAAGCAATTCAGCTAACGCATGTAGTACTTGAAAGCGGAGTCCGGTCGTCGGGTCTTCCGCGGAGGGAGGAAACGCGGATGTCACTTTTCAGCCTTTCATCAAACACCGTTGGGAGCTCCGATTCTCCAGTAGTGATCATGGGTGAACACCAGCAGGTCCATCCAGGTCCTTAAAGCCAGTCTTCCCTCTTTCCCCCGAGTTCGTCGGTTTTATTGGTCTTCCCATGGACCCCATACCCTTCCCTTTGCGAGTACCTTTTTCTCATCCCTTGTCCAGATTGGTTGAGTACATTTGATTGGGCTGTTGTGCTTCCTCGGCTACCTAGCCCGAAGATCGCTCTTTTTCCTAGGTTCGTCCGCCACATGCCTCGGTGCCAAGCATGGACCTTGGTCCTTATGGTAACAAAAAAAAACGTGGACTTTTTCGCTCGGCAAGCTCATGTGTGCTTTTGTTTTGGTGATCACTGTGAGCGGCACCCAGATAGATAACTCGACACATGGTCTGCGACTCGGACAGACGGCATGTGTCTTCGTCTGAAACGCGATTTCATCCGCACGGGTCGGAGGGTAAGGTACATCAGTATTCCGGGCCGGGATGAAACCGTAATGGAGGTTTCAAGGAAAAAGTGAGTCCTTCGCGTAGGCACCTGACTCTCGGACGGCAACGTCTGTGCACGCCAAGGTTGTCAGACTGGGAGGTCCTGACAAGCGGCAATCTTGGACATGATGCATTGATGGATCACTGTCGAACCTGAATCATACGTCGATCGTCACGACTATTAAGTTCACATGTGCGCAAGGCATTCTGGTCGGCGTTCAACGAAAAAAGGGATGGCAGCAGATAACTGTCATGTAGCTATCTCGCATGTTCAAGGCTCTTGTTTCATGGCTGACTACTTACGGAGTAGAGACCATGCGACATGCACCGCCCCTACAGGTCAAGGGGTACCTAAGTTGACAACATCCATATGCCGTTCGCTGGACGGAGCTATCGTTGATGTCAGTCAGCATTAATGTTGAGGTCTGAAATATGTCGTTCCAAGCAGAAGTGGCTGTGTAAGTGGTCGCCGTCTGATGAGAGATGACACTGTCGCCGACTGGATGAGCAAGGTTGGCTCTTTAGCATAAGGGGATGATTGAACGTGAAGAGTACACACTACATTGCAGTGACCCCTGAACGAAAGGAGGATACAACTGGGCCTGGGTTATCTGGTCAAGTACTTCGAATCAGTATTTTGTATGACACAGACACACGAAGATGTTATCACCATAACGGGGACTTGCCCTGAAAACACTGACCGTATAAAACCTGAACCTGTAAGCCATGAATGTCAACAGAACACACCTTGCTCATACTCGTCAACATGCAGCTCTCTTCCGTTTTCCTACTTCTTGCCGCAGTGGCCGCCATGGTCGTCGCTGCTCCCAGCGTGTGTTATCTTTGCATGATTATACTTGTTGGACTGACTCCCGGTGGATTGATTCTCATCAGGCACCCCTCCACGAGCTTGCGGAGCGGACTCCTCGGGATACCTTCCAGCTAGAAGTATATTCAAGTCATGCCGTCACTCGGGCCATGAATTTTGATCATTTCGTTGTCATAGAATCTTGCCAGGCAACTTAATTCGCCTCCTGACTGGAAGAAGCCTGAATGAATGAAGCCACAAGGCCACCCGAACAATTTTAGACCCTGTTTGAAGTATATCGTCGTTGGGAAAGCAGGCCTACATGTATTTTTCTCAAAGAAATGCATTGCCATCGGCATGCAAATACGACGAGTCTATATAACGTGTATTCCACCTATGTGATTTCGTTTCGACTATTTTGTTGAATACGTACCGTATACTTTTATGTATTTCGAACTGGAAAAGGCTGAGCATCCGCAGTCGACATTCAGTTACGGCGCTTGAGATCTCGCAGAACGCACCCAAATATTTCTGGACCTTGCGGGTATTGAACGCGTGCTACGATCGAAGTTGTTATGCTTCTCGTTGTTCTGCACTACAGCCTGAGAGAACTCACTGGGCACCCCAAACATTCAATATTAATGCGAACTCTTTCCCCCGGCACTCAACTTGATGCCGCTAGTGGCAACGCACGCTAGCCCAACGTTAGCTTGATGCTAAGGAAATCCTCGTCTTCAGAATAAGTACTGGACCAGGGATAAGATGTGTGTGTATGTCCCGCGAGAGTCACAC
The DNA here is from genome assembly GCA_038089695.1 of Xanthoconium separans. Taxonomy (NCBI): domain Eukaryota; kingdom Fungi; phylum Basidiomycota; class Agaricomycetes; order Boletales; family Boletaceae; genus Xanthoconium; species Xanthoconium separans. Next base: position 6,818 of record JBBPLG010001014.1, on the reverse strand, counting down.
CCTCCGATGTTCCTATAGATTGACGTGACTTGAGCATTACTGTTAAATTGCAAGAGACTGTACGACACAAGCGACGCTCATCGATGAACTGGAAAATGGTTTCATACCGTGACTCAGGCTCTGAAGCCTCTGACTAAGAAACCGACTCACAGCTCGCCATTTCCATCAGCCCTCCAGATGTGGCTGTTGTGGGAAAACGTGAAATGCTTACGATTGGGTAACGTGGCTACCTACTACTACGGAGGATGAGTGGGCACTACGTCAGTCATGGTCACAAATCTACCTTGTCTCACATACTTACAAAGGCAAGCTTTGCACTGCTATTATCACTGGCGGCCCGGAGATGGATCCCGACTGTCTCAGCAGAGAACGTGGCACCTGCAAAAGTCATGTCATCAGGGCGAGTGCGATGACACACCTCAACGTTTGAAGAATCATCTCCCTTTGAACACTTCTATTAAGTATGAGTGGTCTAATCGAAAGTAACAGTAAATAAGTACAATACTGTAGTACATATTGTCAACAAGCGAACTACAGGACAACAGAAAGCATGAATAGAGAATTTATACTGGCAACCAAGAACAGCACACATTCAGATCCGACGCTCCGCAATCGAAAGCATGGCTTAAAGGAGCGTCCAAATGAGGTTCGGACTCCGTTCTCCCGATTTTCCCTCTGCTCTCCACCGCAACGCGACCCTCTTCTCCAACTCCCACCTCACGAGCTCGCTTTTCAGCCTCTCAACTCGCACTTCGTGGACAGGGTGAGATGCACCCATGATTGGTCGAGCGGCGTTCCAGTTGTCTGGAGGTGCATCAGTGCGTCTGGCACAGGAACACTTTGCCGACTTGGGCTCGTCTTCCCTGCTCTCCCAGAACTCGACCGCTTTTCGGGCATCGAACCCAGCATGCGCAAGTAATCTTGCAGAGACAACGTCTGCTTCAATCTCCTGCGTTACACTCGTGCAATACTCTCCGAGTTCAGTGAGGTGCCCAGACCCTACTTTACCCAATTGCGCGATGGCGTCATTGATAAAGGGCCCAAAAAGCATTGTAACAGGGAACAAAAGTGTTCTAGCCATGTCGGCAACCATTGATATGATGGCTGGGATGATGATAGTACCCGAGGACAGAGTTTCAAGGTGATGAGACAACACCAAGTGTGCAACCTCGTGGGCGAGGAGGATGGCAAGTTCTGTTGTCTGCTCTTCTGTCGGAATAGACTGTGATGGGATTGAGGGAGACGTTGTGGGTACACTGAAGAGGGCACCAAATATAGTGTTGAGCCAAGATGATTCCTGCCTCGTTGTGGGGCGGGAATTGCTACGAACTGGCGCCTTTGAAAGAATTTCATCAAGGAACCCAGAATAGATGACAATTCCAGAGGCACCATCGGGCCCAAATCCAAAAGAAAACGCATTTGCTGCGTCAGGTCTATCTGCAATAAGAAACGAGTACGGAGGGCCTGATATGAGGTGTGCAGAGGAAGTAGACTGCCGACCAGACAATGTATCACAAAACTTCCTCATGCTGTCTGTGGCACGTGGACGGGGTCTTAGAGGGTATTCGGCGGGTGGGGGCAAAGGTGGGTGGTCTGGCTCGACATCTAGCCAGTGCGCGTTCAGCTCATGCTCACGCTGCAGAATGGGGATGACCGCCTCGATACGGTGGAGGGTATCCTGAACCCACTGGTAACGCCAATCAAGGGTAGGGATGAATTGTGGAGGTCCTTCGTTGGCGAGAATGTCCGTGACTGCTTGGTACCACTTGGGGCCAGCAAGCTGAGCGGAAATGTCATCCTCCTCTTTAGGCGAGAGAACGATCATTCGCCATCTACGCGGTGATTGATGACGGATGTTGAAGAGTGAAAGAATTACACGCACCGTCCTGTAATGGGTGTCTGTTCAATGCTCGCCAAGATGCCAAGCCACAGGAACGCAACGGGGATAAACAACAGAAAGTGGGTGAACAGCGTATGTGAGCGGAGACGCTTCAAAAGCATGGCTTTCTTTTCCTCTGAAACCTGCATGCCTGGATGGAGGTGGTCTTGGTGCTTGATGAACCTTTTTGTCCAACGAGTTTTGAAGATGAACAACGGAACGAATGTGAGGGCTATTCGCGTTGCAGTGCGGGCAACCTCTATCGTTGTGGACGCCTGGTTGAGCACGACCGGACGTCAGATTTTGTCTCGTCACTCGAAGATGATCGTCACCTTGAAAGCACCGAGAAGCATAGGTACGAAGGCCCCGGCATTCCGTTGCGTAGAATGAAACCAAGCGACACGCACCAACGCATGGTTTTGGTGAAGGCTATGCTGTGTCAGGAGAGCTTTTTGGTGTACTGATGTTGCCCGGTGTTGCCCAGAGATTGCGATATGTCGTTGCGGTAAAAGAACGGGTGGTGAAAGTACGACTCGATAGGCAGAAGAGGGTCGTAGTGAAGCACGTAGCATTGCGCATCTGAATCCGAGTCGACCGTGTGCTGCGCTGATGCTGAGTGGCTGTGTCGCGACTCGCGTGACATGCGTCATTGTCTTTGTCTACGATCTCTGCTGTGAAGATAAACTTGTGTCTCTTACGCTTCTCTGCTTAACACGGTTCAAATGGCTATCTACCATTCCACCAATGTCCAGGCAGAGCCTGAAGTGGAGGTGACACAAAAGGTGACTCTGCTGCGTGGTTCCAGCTCCTACTATTACTCTAACACACCAGTGAGATGATTGAACCTGGCTACGAATGCCTATGAACCAATTTATAGTAGCCTGGGGTGCATCTAAGTCGTTATTGGGCCAAGTATACATAATATAAAGAACACCACCTCTTCTTATTTCTCCGAATGGCCTTCGCAGTTACTCCTTAGCTTTTTGGTGGGTGTGGATGCGGTAAGCGAACTACTCATAATCTGTCCTGCGGCTTGAACTGACGGGGAAATTAGATGTTTCCGGCACCACGTAGACAACATTGGCCATCTAGATTCAGCCGAATGATTGCTGAGCTCACAATCTAAAAGAGGAATTCTCCATGGCCTTCGATGGTTGTGTGCCTCGTAAACCCCGCCGCGGGCAAACCTGACAAACAGGCGCCTTCGTGTCGGTCTTCAATCACAACTTCTTGCCGTTTAGCTACGGCGTTCAATGTCCGACCTAACGTCCGGGCGGATCAGTTCGCGCGAACTGCATATTGTCATAAGGTTTGTTTATTTACATGATGTCGTGCTCAGCATACACTAAGTACTTCTTACCCATCATTCAGAATCATATTATGAATACAGCTTACGACACCACATTTAGTGGAGGCAAGACAAGAATAGAGCCCACCTCACTTCGCCACGTCGAAGTCGGACAAGCAAGATCACTACTCCTACGTCAAGATGTAACTTGATCAAAAAGAAAACCGATGTGAAACGCGCCGTCAGGCGGTCTCTCCGTGAAACACGCGTCATTTTGTCTCTCACGAGCCATGACCATGCATACCAGTTGGCCCATGAAAATATAAAGAAAGTCGAAGAACAAGGACTATCCTTGCCCATCTTCGACGAGTCGAGGGAACGTTGAAGGTGATGTCCTCACCACTTCGTATTGCTTCCTTTTCCCCGCCCTCCGCTGCCTACGACGACCAAATTGTTCGTCAGCCATTCTTATTTTCAGCATGCGTGGTATTTCTACTATGGATGTTTTTCACCCGCAAGAAGAAAGACAACCATGACCTGCCACTTCCCCCAGGTCCGAAACCTCTCCCGCTAGTTGGAAATCTCCACCAGCTGAACAGCCCCGAGCCCTGGTTATCGTACACCGCGTGGGGAAAAAAATATGGCGAGTTTAATCTCTAAAAGGGTGTACTGCCAATGCTTAATCGCTGCAGGTGATGTCTTACACGTACGCCTTCTCGGTCAAAGCTTTGTCGTCTTGAACTCGGAGAAGACAGCACGAGAGCTGCTCGATCAGCGCTCAGCGTTGTACTCGGATCGCCCGGTGATGCTCATGCACCTGAGTTCCATGTATGCTTTGCCTCCTCTTCTGCCTCGTCGGTTTCAGGCTGACTGGTCATGATAAGATTCTCCATGGACTTTAGTACGGTCATGTTACCCTACGGCGGCGAGTGGAGACTGCACAGGAAGCTGTTCCAGTACGCTTTCCGTACAGAATCTGAAGCACGCAACCGAGAGGTATACCTGAGGAGGGTTCGTGCACTTCTTGCAAACTTGCTGGAAGCTCCCGCAGAATTCGAGTTGCATATCAAGAGGTCAGAATTTCTTCGCTTGGTCCCATGCTCTGACAGCAATGCTCTAGTTATGTGGCCGCAAACGTCATGGGCCTTGCATATGGGTATGAGATGGCACCCAGAGAAGATCCTATGGTGGGAACCGTGATGAAACTAGTCAACCTCCTCTCCACAGCGCTTGCCCCGGAAAGGGGTGCCATTCTACGCGCCTTTCCCTTCCGTTTGTCATAGTATTTTTTTTTGTCGCTTAGCTTTACCCCCGTTCCCAGTGGTGAATCTCCCTGGATGGTTACCAGGAGCTGCGTTATGGCGAGATGCTGCAATTGCGAAGAAGCTAGCAGCTGAAGTTATTGATGTTCCGTTTAAGTGGGTCAAGGACCAAATGGTGTGACATGTCTTGTGTATTTTTGTGGCGCACACAATTGATTGCTGCAATGATAGGCTACCGGGAGTGCACCGCCCTCGCTGGTTGCGGATTGCTTAACTCAGCTGGACTGCGAAGATGATTACAGAAAGCAAGAGGATGCAATCAAATCCACAGCTGCAACTGTATTCATTGGTGAGAGCAATCTCTTCAGAACTGGTTGTACAAGCTCTGATGCACACAGTAGCCGGATTTGAGACGGTACGCTTGTCATATCGTCACCCTATGAATCCAGTTGCCTGAATTCTCTTGGCATTTGGGTCATAGAGTTCGTCTATGCTACATGCCTTCATCCTCGCGATGCTTTTGTACCCCGAGGTACAGGCAAAAGCACAGGCGGAGATCGATTCCATCTTGCGAGATGATAGGCTTCCCCATTTTGACGACAGAGCGTCAATTCCATACGTGGATGCTATTATTCGTGAACTTGCCAGGTGGAATCCAGTGCTCCCGCTGGGAAAGTCTTGAATGATGCCTTGTGCTTGTCATAGAAGCTAACCCACCCTTAGGAATACCACATGCGACATCTGGGGACGATGTATACAATGGCTATTTCATCCCGAAAGGTGCGTAACCGCTTAAGATTCAAATGCATATCGCTGATTCACCCGGCAGGCACGGTCATCGTAATAAACGCTTGGTAAGGAATATCCCACTTCGTTCTTCTTTCAAGGGTTGTTGATGACGGCGTGCCACGGTCAGGGGGATGAGTAGGGACGAGAACTGCTTTTCTGACACCGAAGATTTCAGACCTGAGAGGTTCCTTTCCGAAAAGGGCACACTTAAGGACGGACCCCCCATGTCTGCGAACCCTGTCTTCGGACTCGGCCGCCGTATCTGTGAGCATGGCCCACTTCCTTGCTCACTAGCATCTCATGCGGTCTTTCTTTAGGCCCGGGACGGTTCGCATCCGAGGCCTTCGTATGGGCAGCCGTCGTGTCCATTCTTGCTACCTTCCACATTGTGAAAGCGAAAGATGCAAACGGAAACGAGATCCACGTGAAGAAACAGTTTACGACGGGTCTTGCAGTGTATGTGATCATGATCGTGTCACGTTGCAATTGAAATTGACGTCGCGTGCGCGCTATCTAGGCGACCCGTCGAGTTCCCGTGCTGCTTTATCCGTCGTTCGGATGAACTGGTGGAAGCGATTCGTCAAAATGTTTAATGGTTTCGTCTCGCTGCAAGAGTCTCTTTGTTCCATTTATTTAGATTTTTCTGATGTTACCAAGTAGGCCACCTGAGGGAAAGATACCGTCTTGAACACTGTCACTGAAATGTTACAGTACGATGGATCTGTAGGTCACCCCTGCGAAATGGTCATCGATATTTAAGTAATTACACATGGAGTCTATACATTGAGTATTTATTAAGGCTGTGATGCATGATGGTAACTCCTCGGATGCGCGGGGGATCAACATGCGTCCCAGATGTGTGGTCGTTGTAGAAGAGGTAGCGCTTGGGACGCTAGCACATTCCGGCGGTGCGCCAAATCATATATCATGACGTGCATGATGCATGACGACTGGCAGTGAAAGCATATCACGACCATAGCACGGTCAACAAAGTGCCGCATTTGAAGCAGCTGACTTAGTTTCAAGTTGGGTGACTCCGCTGTCATGCTAGTACCCGATATAACAATTACTTGCTGGCATTCTCATGTCACCACGGAAACTTTGAATGGACTTCGGCTGAACCTTGGTTACAACTACGATGGGGATTCATCAGAGAAATCTGAGGGCAGATCGCACAGGATATCAGAGTGGACAACTCGTGCTGGCCCGGGAGGCCCGGGCCGGTTATTTCACTGAGTTTCGGCAGCCGATCACCTTTTTGGATCTTCTTTTGCAACGTCACTACCACACCACCATGGGATGGGCTCAATCCAAGCCAGCATCTGTCAGGACTCAACCGAGAGACGACGCAAAACGAGCACGTAGAACACGGTGATGAATGGCTACTCCAAAGGCGAGGAGAAAACACGTGTATCCCACAGGTGCGCGTGTCCGAGGGACTGATCATTGTGACTTGCTAGGGGTTAAATAACCCAACCGGTATTACAAGATTCTGACGGCATCATGAGGCTATAACATTGGTGCGTTAGAGTAGCCTCATTGTCAGGATGGACTTCTTTCTTCATTTCGCCCTCGTTGCAGTGTACTGCGTCAGTCAAAC
>JBBPLG010001013.1:0-10990 GCA_038089695.1 Xanthoconium separans | reverse complement strand
CCTCATGGACACTCTTTCTCTTTCACCTTTCACATGCGCTCACATCTTACCCTTTTCATTTATCTAGATCCAAGAGATCTTCCATCCTACCCACCACCACGCATGATGGGTATGTCTTTCATATTCTATGAGGCAGTACTTCCATTCTGCCACACCTCATGTCAGACGCGCACATCAGGCATGTTCGCACTTCCATTCTTCTAGAACCTTCCATGGCTATACACCTCATGGACTCAGCATGCTATGCCTCACCGTTACCACATGTATTTACCATGTATATCCATGTATTGGTAGATTAGGGCCAAACATGGCCAAATCCCCATGTAGTATATAAACCCCATGAATCCATCAGCCAGAGGGCAGTCTTGTCCTCTTGGTCTTTCCCAGCCAAAGACATCATACTCCCCTCTGTCTTTCGTCCACAAGTTATAACCTAAGCGCTACACCTTAAGTGGTGGAAGGCTGGTTGTTTCACCAGGAGGGGTCCATCTGAGAGTCAGATGCGTTGAGTGAGCCATTGGGCTTATCAACACACTGGGGGGGGTCCAAGAGGTGGGCGAAGGTGTCAAACAAGCCATTGGGCTCATCGACACCTCAGAAGGGGTCCAGATGCCTGTTATGCTTACCATAACAACTGGAGTTAATGCAGTTGTGGAGGAAGGTGAAGAATGATAGTCAAGATGTCTGTTTGATAGCCGATGACTTAAGCAAAGCGAAGTCGTCGGTGTCGCACTCAACCCTTGTGAACAGAGGGGTCCTCTTGTGTTGATGCAAAGTCCTAGTTCTTCACAGAGATAGGGAAGAGGGACACTGGTGAGAAGGAGGATGCTTCAAGCTAGTGAAACTCCACTTAACGTGGTAGTTATTGCATAGAACTAGATTGCTGCTACAAGTACATTGCTTGGATATTTATACGATGAAAGAATGAGCACGGACCATCAGGTCTCATAGGAAGAATAAGTGTTCCACTATCGGAACATCAAGGAAGAAAAGAAATCAGAAGGGAAGTTGCCAAGCGACCATACATCATCATAATGGAAGAATTGGAAGATATCATATGGGGTCTGTCCCATCATGAGGAGAAGACAAGTCCATATGAAGAACAAGGAAATGAAAATAAATGTATCGTGCATAATTTCATAACAGTGCCAAGTGGGGGGCATTGACATGTTGGGAGTGGTCCAAGTGTCAGACAGGGGCATTGAACAAGCCATTTGGCTAGTCAATGCCTTGGGAGGGTCCAGGTGCCAAGCAAGGGGTGCCAGCATGTTAGAAGGAGTCCAGGTGGTGGGCAGGGGCATTGAATGAGCTGTTGGGCTCATCAACACATTGGGAGGGGTCCGAGAGGTGGGCCAGCATGGCAAAAGAACCATTTGGTTCATCAATGCCTTGGGAGAGGTCCAGGTGGCAGGCAGGTGCATTGAGTAAGCTGATGGGCTTATTAGCACCTCAGGAGGGGTCCAGATGAGAAATGGGCGTGTTGAGTGAACCATTGGGTTCATCGACACATTGGGTAGGGACCAGGTGGCAGGCAGGTCTGTCAAGCCAGCCATTGGTTGGGCTTATTGATGCCTTAGGAGGGGTACAGGAGGTCACTGGGTGGGTTTGTCAATGTGCTGGGATGGGTCCAGGTCACAGGCAGGTCTGTTGAGCAAGCCATTGGACTTGTTGATGCTACTGGCATTGTGGTCATCATAGTCATCACTGCATGTGCCATACCATCTTCAACAACACAGCAGTGGTAATGGGACAGGGGTGCTGGTGCTGGCCTGTGTCATCACTGTCTTTACCATGGTGAGGGTTATGCCATGGTGATGGCATCACCAAGCCAATGGTGGTTGCCACAGCTCCTCGTTGCTGTCTCCATTGCCATGATGGCAGCATCATCACTGTCACTGTCACTGCAACATGGTTGGTGGTGGTGGTGATTGCTGATGTACCTCATTATTGTTACGGTTTTACCTATGGCACGTTTATTTTTCTTTCATCTACTTCAGACTCATTCCCTCCTCACAATGGGACTGTTCCCATCCGATGTCTTTCTGATTACTCCCTATGACAATGTATTGTCACTCGGCGACTCTCACTGAGTATGACTCCCTTTTTGTTCTGCTCGCTGTTATTCCACTCTTCCGGACAGTGGAACTCCATTTTCTTTCCAATTTCTTTTCATCCTAGATGTTCCAACTAGCAGAACATTTTACCTTTCTATGGGACCCGATGGTCCATGCTAAATTCCTTGTCATATAAATACTTGAGCATTATACCTTGTAATACTAATCTAGTTCTACGCAATAATTACCGCGTTAACTGGAGTTCCTCTAGCTCGAAGTCGTTCTCTTCTTGCTTGAGTCTCTCTTCATTTCTCCTGTGAAGAACTAGGACTTCGCGTTGTCACAAGAGGACCCTTCCCCTAGGATTGAGTGCGACATCAATGACTTTGCTCTGCTTAAGTCATTGACTATCAAACAGGCTTTGTGCTTACTCTTACCTCGTCCTCTACAACTGAGTTAACTCCAGTTGTCATGGTAAGCATAACAAAAGAACTAGATTTCTGATCAGGCCCTGTTCCCTAACAGAAGGCTTCGCCCATCATATCGTGGTTTCATGCTCCCTCGTCTTCTCCAGAACCCTCCCCCAGCGTGGATCTTACTCCTCCCATACAAAGACTACCAGACCCTTGGAAACTATCTGACAGTCACCCCAACTACCTTCCCCTTCCCTGGAGACTTGCTTCTCTCAACGAGAAAGCAGCATATAAACGAGTGCAGGAAAGAGTAGTGGAATGAAACCTTGAGGAAGGAAGACCTACGCACGCTCTTCCACCCTGTCCCTTCATTCCGCTTGCTCTCCAAGTACCTGCAGCATACCCTGAACCAGTCTCCGAATTAACCTCGGTACCAATCCCTGAGGAAGAGGACGATAGATTCAGCCTTATCCATTGGTCAGCCCCCACTTCTCCCATACGACCAGAACGAATTCCCCTTCCCCCTGATCCCGACTCTGACTCTGAAGACAAGATGCCCAAATTGAAAGCTGGACTACCCGATGAGTTTTCCAGCAACAGCATTGACACCAACTGGTGGCTTCATGCCATGGACACGTACTTCACCATTAATCCAAACCTGAGTGAAGTCATCAATGTCGCACTCAACCTGTAGAAAGGGTTCTCTTGTGACAACACGAAGTCCTAGTTCTTCGCAAGGGAAAAGAAGGGGAGACATGAGCGAGAAGAGAACGCTTCGAGCAAGTGGAACTCCAGTTAACGCAGTAGTTATTGCATAGAACTAGATTAGTGTTACAAGTTACCCAACTTGAGTATTTATATGACAAGAACTCTAGCACAGACCATCGGGTCCCATAGGAAAAGCAGAAGTGTTCCGCTAGTTGGAACATTAAGGACGAAAGGGAATTGGAAAGGAAACAGAGTTCCACTGTCAGGAAGAGCAGAACAACAGTGAGCGGAACAGAACAGAGGTCATACTTGGAGGGAATCACCGAGTGACAATACATTGTCATGCGTGTGGAATCGGAAGATATTGGATGGGGATGGTCCCATTGTGAAAAGTAAACAAGTTCATGGGGAGAATGAAAGAAATAAACGCGCCATAGGGAAAACCATAACAATGACTTGATATCATTGTACATGATTCATTGCAACTAACTCTTATACAAAATGACACAGAGACAACTCCTATTGACTCACAACCTATAGCATTAGTCACCAACTCTTTCCTTTATGGGCACTTGCCATATACAGTACATGGTCCATTCACATGTAGTAGTACTATAAATATCCCAATAACATAGCATATCAGTGAAACACAACTATATAGGTCATCACTTTACAGCACTGTGCCACTGTACTATGCTGTGCTGTGCTGTGCTATGCTGTAAAGTGACCTATCTGCACAGAGAGGTTGTGTTTTACTAATGCAGGAGGACCTTAGTCTTTTTCTCTTATGTCTTACCCACACATGTCTCTTCTTACTCTCTCAAGGCACTGGCCTTGTCATAGACTTCATCTCTGAGTTAAAAACCTGGTGATTAGTGACCTGATACAACTCTAGTCAGTTGTTTGATTGTTTCACCAAGGCTAATATCCAGACTAGGGAAACTTCCAAAAGGATGGACTTTGAGACAGAGAACAAGAGTATGGATTCCTCAGATTCTCCAGAGCCCTCATCTATTGATGAGAATGAGGGAATTCAGCTCAATGATGATCCACTTTCAATTATGAACTTGGCAGAGGGCACTTTCAACCAATTTGGCAATGATACAAGTGACTCTGAATATTCCACAACAAATGAGAAAGAAGAGGAGACCTTCATGGGCCATCAAAATAGTGATGGTCACCATGTTCAAGCAGATATGGAATGGGAAAAACCTTGATTGAAAAGTTCTGGCAATAATGGTAGTAATTACTCCTGATGAATAAGATGCATGGGCCAAGGGCCAAAGAGCTAGATCTGGTTTGGGTAGTATACTGGTGCATTTTCATTTTCTGCAAACTATATTGGACCTCACTCATATTCTCTATAGCCAAAAAAAAGTCCACCTCCTCACCCTCACACAGGACACATGGATGATTGAGTTTGTGCTCACATCATAAATTTATATGATTTCATGCTTATTCTCATGATTTAGTGTAAGGCCACATCAGACATGTGTTATGCTTACTGCATGTCTAGTCTAATAACAAGCATATCAGCAAGTGTGAGATACTTGAGCACTTACTATAACAACTGGAGTTAACATGGTTGTGTAAAGTGAGGACAACAAAGAGTAGAGAATGTCTGTTTGATAGTCTCCAACAACATAAGCATGTAGTGAGGTTGAGAATGCCAGGCTCAACCCTTATGAATAGAGGGGTTCTCTTGCAAGGTGCGAAGTGCCAGCTCTTTGCAAAGAAACCAAGTATGACAACAAGCACCAATCCAAGTTGAGAAATGAGACGAGGAGAGGTTGAGTTGAAGGAAGTCCAGAGAGAACACAATGGTATTGGGAAGGTGAGACCAATACAAGTCATGTGGTCAACATAGACCAGAGCACAAGATTACATGATATTGACTATGTGGTGATCTAGGCATAGAACTAGCTTAGAGATACTTAGTACAAAGATAGCTCCATATGTAGTGTTCTGGGAGGGTGCATGGACCATCTGTATTAAGGGGTTCCTACACCAGAAATGAAAGAAAGGGACAAAAGGAAGTCCTGCTGTCCTGAAGAGTGGAATAAGGTGTTAGAATTATAGTGATTACATACACTGTTGCTTACATAAGCTAGTGACTGACAGGTGAACTACAGGTATTAAGCCTTATTTCTATAGGTTATGAGCCCTGCCTGGTAGCAAAACACTCACTCACCAGACTTGAAATATTATACCAAGTTGAACTTGAAGATGGCATGAAAATTTCAGTATTGAGTCTAGGCAGACATAAATGATCAGACAACTACCATGAGAAGCTTATTCAAGCAGTGTGGGAATCATGTACATAGTTCACTATCAACTACCAACTATGCTATTGTACTAGCAACTATCAGAACCAACACACAGCCTCTTGACAAGTATGGATGGTGCTGTATCACAAAATGGCAACTCCAAGCAGCCGAGGAACTCCAGAAAATAGTCAAGGAGGGTGAGGTGAGAAAATGGATAAAATGTCACATGGGAAAGTTGATGACAAGAGTGCAACTATTGGGCATACTGACAATAGATCAAATTGATGGCATTAGCCTCATCACCCTGGTGAGCAGCAACTATCACACCATTTGAGTGTCAGTACACACAGTGGCAGAAGTGCAACATGGAAGTCCATCGTGCAGCCACAAGTCCACTTGACAACATCAACACCATCAAGCCAAAGGGCCACAAGAGTGGAAGGACAATAGTAGGTGAAAGCATGGCCATGAAAGACCACTGTGTAGCCTCAGTCCAGCCCTGACCCCAAACAGCAATTCAACAAGTCAGCAACATGACCAGCAACACCACAAACCCAAGCAAATGCACCAAGCCTACAGTGCTGGCAGACATTTCCATTGAACCACCAGACACACTGCCTGAAGATCGAGCCAGGCACCAAGCTGGGAAAGGAGTCAAGAGAGGGTGGAAGGCAAGCATCAAGTCACAAGCACCTCTGAGTATGCTGTTCAAGGGGGAGCATTAGGTTGGGCAAGCAGCAGCAGCCAGCTGACCACACAGAGAGTGAATACGATGCACATCAAGATAACAAGTTGGTGACTCAGCAACAAGACCACTGATATCATGAATCCACATGCAACATGTGCTAAACTCACAATGCCAATGGACAAGCCATGTATAAGGAACATCAACCACAGATGCCTGATGAGCCACTTGACAGGCACAGGTCAAGTCCATAAACCTCATGGACATGCAGGTCAAGCCAGGAGGCAAGACTGCCACTGAATAAACCTGAAGCATTGCACACAAGCACACAGATGCAGGAACTGATGGGAAGGCTGTATGGACAAGCCAAGAGCCCCAGGATGAGGTTGAGAGATTGATGACATGTCAAGGCAACTTGATCAAGGGGGAGAGGGGAAGCATGACCACATGCATATGATCAATGACAAGGGCTGATGAAAACAATCAGTATCATAAAGAGATTGACAATAACATACCTGAAATCTCCCAGATCCACCTCCACCACCTGATGAACCCACAAATCCTCAGAATGAACCTCCAAGTGTCAAGCTTGAAGGGGATAGGATCAGCACAAGCTGCAACAAGACACATACCAGTGATGAAATGGACATGTCAGGGGCACTCATACATGACAGGGACACTAGATATGTGCTGAAGAAATCACCAAACACACCAGAATGTGTCAGTGAACACTCAGAGCAGGGGGAGCAGGACAACTCACCCAAGAAGGGCCAGATCCAGCCAGATGAGCTGGATGGCAAAATGGCCACACTAGGCAATGTCCACAGCCCCAGGGAATGTCCTAGAGATGATCAGGACAACTACAATATCAGAATGTACTCACCAAAGCCCAGTAAGCCACCACTGGCAGGGAATCCAGGGAGTGACCAGGAGGCAAGGAGACCTGTCAAGAGTGAAGTAGGTGACCAAAAGGTTATTGAATGTGCTGAATATGATCCCAGCACCCACAGGAATGTGTGTGTTGTTGAAACAAACATGGTATGTCCAGGTAAAGGTTGTCTAATGTACCAAATATGATGGGAGATGTCCTAGCACCCATGGGAACATGCGTGTTGTCAAAACAAACATGGTATGTCCAGGTATAGGCCCAGGAGGACATCAGGGCAAGGAGGTGGCATTGAGATGCATTGAGGGTGACTGTGACTGTCAGAAGATTGTCAAAGACAGCAAATGTGATGGGGAATGGACCAGCAGTGATAGGAACAAGCACAAGGTTGAAATGGGCATGCTACATTGAGATCCTGGGCCAGAGGGCCACCTAGGTGACAAGATCGAGCTAGGTGATCCTGAGAGAGATTGGAGTTGCAGAAATGAACACAGACAAGTTGGAAACAATGGGAGACCATGCTGAAAGGATGGCAAAATAAGTGACATGTGCACTGACTCAAAACAAGTCAATACAATACCACTAGCTGGAAACACAGCAGGTCAATATGAGCGGTGCAAATATGCAATGGTGCATATACCTAGGCCACCCCAGCCATCCTGCCATTACCACGGTCTCCACACCATCCTATCCTACCACATCAACAAGGATGCATCAAATTGCCAGCTAGACAAGTCAGTCATGAACAAGTGAGTAGAATTAACTCACCATATTGCATGGCCACTTCTGGGCCATATCATATGACTCAGACACATTATATATGTACCTTGGACACTGGGGATTAACCCCATACCTACCACACACCCACACCATATTGCATAGGCTGAGGACCACTGAGCATGCACACCTATGGATGACCAAGCCATGACTTACCAAATTGGGCAAGTATGCCAGCACAGTGTGATGCGACCTCACAGACAATCAATATAGACACAATATACTTGTTTCATAGATATACTTCCTTTTACTTATTTTTATTCCTTCTATTGGCAAACACCTATTGCCTTAAACCCTTGATGTTTCAGGGGGAGTGTTGATTACTGTACATATACTTTTGCTCACATTAGCTAGTGGGATCAAAGGAAGAGAAGGAACAAGAGCCATATGTGGACAAGGAACTCCATATGGCATATAGTAATGAAGAGTCTAGATATAGATCCTATCACAAGGATCAAGGGAAGGATCCACTGTCCCAGAATGGAGAAGGATCAGCAAGTAGATCAGAAACAAGGTGAGATCTCATCTAAGGCCTAAAGCAGACATAAGGGGTTCTGTGTGGCTGTACAGTCTGGAAGTGGAGAAGGCTAACTGTAAGTGGTCATGGCTGTCCAGTCAAGGTGACAGCATGGGAAGAGGGTCATGATGGTCATACTCATAGCTCAACTATGACTATGAGTGTAGTAACAAGTGGAAGAAGGCATGCTTTGTGATAGAGGCTTAGGGAAAGGGTGTCCCTCTTCAAGATAGGTCAAGCTAGGATACTCTGTGGTCTAGGATCCTAGGGGACAGCCAACTGGACACAGCCAACACCACATTTTGGTGTAAGTAAGACTCCCAAATATATTGAAAACCACTCATGCTAACTTTTTCCACCAGAGATTTGATATTGGGGCCCAAGACATTCAAAACAATCATTGAGATGGAGATATGGTCCTGTATATGCAACACAACAGTGGACACACATCTCCTTCTGAGTGGCCTGACATCCCATCTGGTCCTTATTGGCCTCATAGCTTATCTGGCCTGATATCAAATCTGTTCTATCTGACCACCTAATCTGACCTGACATCTAATTGGGCTGACATCTTAACCAGCCTGACAACCTAACTGGCCTGACATTCTATCTAGCCTGACATCTTATCTGGCCTGACATCCTAACTGGCCTGACATTCTATCTAGCCTGACATCTTATCTAGCCTGACATTTTATCTGGCCTGACATTTTATCTGGCCTGACATCTTATCTGGCCTGACATCTTATCTAGCCTGACATCTTATCTGGCCTGACATCTTATCTGGCCTGACATCTTATCTAGCCTGACATCTTATCTGGCCTGACATCTTATCTGGCCTGACATCTTATCTAGCCTGACATCTTATCTGGCCTGACATTTTATCTGGCCTGACATCTTATCTAGCCTGACATCTTATCTGGCCTGACATTTTATCTGGCCTGACATTTTATCTGGCCTGACATCTTATCTAGCCTGACATTTTATCTGGCCTGACATCTTATCTGGCCTGACATCTTATCTGGCCTGACATCTTATCTGGCCTGACATCCTAACTGGCCTGACATTCTATCTAGTCTGACATTCTATCTAGCCTGACATCTTATCTGGCCTGACATCTTATCTAGCCTGACATAACTCTGAAACATATGTACACTGGACTGACACTGGACTGACAGCCTGATGCTGGCCTGACATTTGCAGGGGGTGAAAACCTAAACTCATATGGATAGGTTACCAAGGAACGCGCCTTGGCACCAAAAGGAGACTACATTCTCGAGGCCGCGATCGCATCGGGCCAACAATACGTTAACAACGTTATTGAATCTATACCAGCGATCAACGACAACCGATCCCCTTGTGGGTTGTTCGTTAAACGCCTCGAGGAATACCTGCGGCTTAAAGACTACGTAATCTTGCCGACAGACAAAAACCTCGGATGCTCCGTAGTCACAAGGGAATGGTTCATCAGTAGCACTCAAGCATTACTTAGTGACAGGACTTCGTATACGCCACTGAGTGTAGAGCAACGTTGTGACATCCTTGAATCTAAAATTAAGGAGATAGATTCATTAATCGCCAAATGTGACAACAAGCAACTAAAACGGTTCTTCTCACAATTTATTGTGAGAGCGGGTGCAAAGGGTTCTCTCCAAAAGCGAGAGAAAGCCACGCAACTGGCAATGCTTAAGATAAAGCTCCCTCGGTTTTACGGGATTCCAAAAATACACAAAAATCCCGTTAAAGCACGCCCCATAGCACCGTGTCATTCTGCTCTTCAGAATCCTGTTGCTAAATATCTGTCCAAACTTCTTAAACCACTCATTGCAAAAGCAAAATACGTGGTCTCTGGCACCAAGGAGCTCACAAATGATCTCCGAAATCTCAAGCTAGAGCCTGGACGGCCGTACCAAATAATTACAGGCGATATCATCGCATACTATCCAAATATTCCCATTGATAACATGATCAAAATCATGAATCTAATATGGGACCGTTATTTTTACGTTGATCTCTCACAAGAAGAACGGGATTCAGGAGGTTTTCCCACCCCTGAAATCTTCAATGAGATCCTCGTTACGGCAATGACAAACCTTGTAGTCGAAGGTCCTGATGGTGTTGTCTACCAACAAATACATGGTCTTGCAATGGGCGTTGCCTGTTCACCTGATATAGCCAATCTCTACGGAGACTATTTCGAAAAAGACTGGATACACCAAGCGGAAAGTGTAGCCTTTTATAAAAGGTACATTGACGACATCTTTGCAATCGTTTATACCGATCGTTTCGACTCTGAGTACCAAGGGGAAAGGACGCCTAAGGCATACATGAACGAGGTTATAGCGTTTGATGGATGTACCATCGACTGGGAGAAAGGAACTAGGTCCCTTGCGTTTTTGGATCTATGGATCTTCATCGACGGCTTCGGCCAATTACAGTGGAGACCATATCGCAAACCTAAGAACCATCTCGAACGAATCCCCTGGGACAGCGCGCACCCCTATGATATTAAACGAGGAACTTTCATAGGGGAACTGTCCCGCTTGGCAACCCTCTCTAGTAAACATGAGTATTACTTAAACGCAGTACGTGAACTTGCCAGTCTATACGTACAGCGGGGATACCCTGCCAAGGTTATTAATACCTGGAGTAAGAAATACGTACAACGACGTTGGGAAGTGAAAGA
>JBBPLG010001012.1:0-10995 GCA_038089695.1 Xanthoconium separans | reverse complement strand
CCCGAAAGTACAAATTTCACTAAATATTTTCATCATAATATAAATTTGAAATTTTAAGAAGAGAAAAATGTAAGGAAAAATTTCATACTACTATTAGTCATTTTCAAAGCATTATAAACATCGCGAAAATGTCGTTATCCCCGGTGTGTCACGAACGGAGTGTGTTTAGTTGAATCTACAGCCGTGACATGCACTTAAGCCGAAGTCTGCCGAATACATCGGCGTTCATATAAACGCTGCGGGATTCTTCCTTCTATCTGCGTGTGGTTTATGACTTGTTTTGATTCCACTGTTTCAAATTCCTGTGTTAATCTCGCAGACATCCAAGTGCCCCCTTCCCCCGCTTGGAGCGCTCCCAGCACCTGGTCTGTATAAAAAGTACGTAGTGCTTTACCTCTCCCTTTGTCTGCTCCCCTTCGGTTCCGACTTACGAGATCAGTATGATTCACTTGGTGACTTTGGACCCGATGTATGTTTTGGTGGCGGTCGCTGTGCTTGTAACCACTGCCCTCCTCCAGAGGCGAAGACGGTCTCTCCGTGGTTGTCATCTTCCTCCAGGACCTATACCTCTCCCGTTCGTTGGCAATATTTTCAGTATCGATCCTAAGAAGCCTTGGATAACCTACGCTGAATGGGCGACTCGTTATGGTAAGCATTGGCTCTATACCGTCCTGGCAAACGCAGCCTCACCTGGTAGCGACAGGTGACATCTTTATGATCCGCGTCTTGAAACAAGACATCATTGTGATCAACTCAGAGAACATTGCCAAGGACCTTCTCGAAAGCCGGTCTAATATTTACTCAGACAGGCCTTACGTCCTGTTCAGCTGAGAAAAGCTCGCCAGTTGGTATTGGATATTCTCACTATGCCTCATGGTTTCTCCAAGCATATCGAACGGTGAGCATCGCCCAACTGAACTCATGTACTGATAGTTACCGTACGTCGAAGGTTTTCTGCGGCCGTGATCATGTCGATTGTGTATGACTACGATGTCGCCCCTGAACGCGATCATCTCGTCGAGCTTTTTGAACGTGGGAATACCTTGGCCCTGGAGAGCCTCACACCAGAGGCGTCAGCCATCATTGACGCTTTCCCATTTGGCAAGTGGTCACCTTTCACTCCGTTTGCATCTCAAAGCTGATCGTCGACCAAGTCCTCAGCTTGCCAGAGTGGTTCCCGGGCGCTGTATTGAGACGCAAGGCAGAAACCTCCAAGCGGTGTGCCATACAGATGATAGAAGAACCCTTTGAATATGCCAGAAAACGCGAGGTGAAACTCGAACTCGTTCGTGTCCCAAGTCGGAACTCATGCAAGGCAGGTCATGGGTAGCAGTGCGCCAGCGATGGCACTCGACCTTCTCAGATCTATCAAAGACGTCGACGATCTCTCGCAGATCCAATTGTTCAAAGACACGTGTGCAACGGCTTTCGTAGGTAAAGTGATTCGCAAAAGATTTAAATTTACGTCGATTGACGGAAATCTGGTAGCTGGCGCAGAAACCGTTCGTCTCACATTCTACCGATGCACCTGGCCACTCATTTTCGTTTGTAGACCTCATCAACGATGAAATGCTTTATGCTTGCGATGCTGCAGTATCCGGAGGTACAAGAGCGGGCGCAAGCAGAGATTGATGCAATCATCGGCACAGATCGGCTTCCCAACTATGATGACAGACCGAATTTGCCATACATCCAGGCTATCTTGTTGGAGACATTGAGAATGTATGCCGTTGCGCCTCTCGGTAAATACTTCGAATTGAATATCGTAGTTAGTGTCAATACTGATGTTTTCCTTAGCAATTCCCCATGCTACCACAGTCGATGACGTTTATGAAGATGTCTTTATCCCAAAAGGTAAGAATTTGATGAAGAACGTGGAACATTGTTGACTCTCTTACTGTCGCACATGTTAGGATCCACCATAGTGGCAAATATTTGGTTGGTGCACACATGGCTTCTCACCTAGGGATCACGATATATCATTCTGAAGGAGCATCTATCACAACAAGGATGTTTACCCAGAACCTGATGTCTTCAAACCGGAAAGATTCTTCGTGGATGGGAAGCTCAATGACGACAAGTCCACGGAGAGCCTTGCTTATGGCTTTGGGCGGTAACGCGTCGCTTGCTCGTTTCCAACGTGCTTCCTTGCTGACCTTGCTTGTCCAAGGCGCATGTGTCCAGGTCGCTACAACGCTGACAATTCACTTTGGCTTGCAATGGCGTTCATCTTGTCCGTATTCAAGATCACAAAAGCCCGAGACGCACAAGGGAACGAAGTGGATTTCGAACCGACCTTTAGTCATGGTGTAACGACGTACGTGCATAGTTTTCGGGATCGACTGGTCGTCCTCTTCTCCGTTGATCTAAGAACATCCTTTGATAGATCTCCTAATCCGTTTCCATGCTCCATCACACCGCGATCTAACGTCGACGTCCGCAAGCTTTTGACAGTGGATTCGTTTGAATGAGGAGATCAAGCGAGATGATCGAGCGCTCCTATTGCTCTGTACGCTATGACTGTACTACCTTGGATTGTCTTGGAATGTCTTTGTATGTCGTCTCAAGCACCATACTCGATCAACCCTAGGCCTCCGAGACCCAAGCTCATGTTCTATGGTCACACAGGTGATGCCAGTCGGCTCGTGCTGCAGTAAGAGTGAGCAACAGCCACCCGGTGAACGTTGACAATGATCTCTAAGGGAGAGGCCCAACGATGCGCTTCATAAGTGAACTCAGTCGCGTGGACGTCTTCGATAACGAATGTACAAATGATACTGTTGCGAGTCCACTATGCAGAATGCCTCTATCCCACAAAGTCAATATCAATAGCACACCGTCGATCACAAATTTCAATCAGCAAGTAAAAGATTTCCACCGCACCCGACAACTGTCGAGGCCATGGGGCCCATGAGCTCCGAAAAGAGCGGACATCGCAGCACTAAGCTGACGGAGTAGTTGCAGAATTGTGAATAGACATCAATAGGTCCCTAAAGTCGAATGAATTAGTTCGGAAGTGGGCATCATCGCATAAATAGGAGAGCGGACTCACGGCGTGAAGTGACCCGCGGGGATGCATTCAAGCAAGTACCTAAAAAAGGCCTACTCCTTTAGCTCCCAACTGACACCGCAGCCACAACCGCCTTTAGCCTGCGGATTTCCGGTCACTCGAAATGAGCTCCCAATGAGCTCAGTGGCGTAGTCGACGGTCGAGCCGTTCAACATGGGCAACGATACGGCATCAATGTACACGTTCGAGGGCCGGATGTCGGGGTGGGTGAGATGGCTAATGGGATGGTGAGTGGGTACGAAACGAGAACGGGGTAACTCACTAGTCTTCCGGGTCGCGTGCGCTGGCGAGGTGCATTTTGTACTGGTATCCGTGGCACCCACCAGACTCGACGGACACGCGTAGGGCTACGTCCGGGTTCCCTTCTCGCGTCGCTATTCGCCTCAGTTGCTAGAGTCAGAGTCAAGTCAGATAGATGCTTGGATGTGCGTGCAGAAAGGATACCTCGGCGGCACGATCGGTGAGAAGAACATGGATGTCGTTCTTGGGTATCAAGTCCGCGTCGAGCTCTTGTTCTTCCAAATCCTCCACTGATGGAGATCTAAGAAGAACACTGGGCATGTTTGGTACTTCCGAGGTCCGCACCGACTGAGACGAAGTGAGGGACATGTTGCGAGCTTGAGATATGGTTGCAGAGGTTCTCGTGGACGTCAAATAGCGCGTGCAATATAATGGAGTCCATTTAGAGTAGGTAAAAAGAGCACGGCGAGTTGCAGTCGAACGGTGAAACTGCTGGGGTAGTGGAACCAGTCGATTCATTGCGTACGCGTGGTACTGGATAAAGGGACACTGCTGACAAAGCAACACAAGTGATCCGAAAGACACTGTCACAACAACAACGAGAGCACCTGCAGGTTGCTCCCCATCCTGCCCCATATGCGCCTCCCTTCGTTCAAGGCTCGACCCTCGTAGCAATTGCTACAAACGTGAGCATGAGTGGCCTCGCTCAAAGTTCAAGTCGAGGATGATACCGAGCGTCGCGTCTGCTGTCACCATCCATCCATCCACGATCATGGTCATCGAGGTCTCGAAGACACCGAATATCAAAGAGCTCTCTCGCCCCCGTCTCTCCCCTCTCGGAAACATTAACAACTTCCTGACGTCGCAAACCATGAACGTCTCCCCAACTTTGCTGCTACGCGGAGCATGGGTTAACAGAAGGACCCTTTACCTCAGAGGAGTAAGAATGACCTTTCGGGCCTGTACCTTCCCCCATGCACACTTTGCTCTGTTAGGACAAAGACGACAGGAGCAGATGGAAGAAATCAAACATGCGTCATGTCTTCGTCGCAAGGAACAAGTGCGAGATGATCGCGAGCGTAGATGAGGGTGCAATCGTGAACACGACAGCAACCATGCTCGTGACAGCAGTCGACGAAGGACGTGACGGGAGAGCCTGTAGGGAGAGAACGTCTTAGACTTGCCAAAAAACGACCGCCTTCGAAGATAAGTTCACCTGCACTGCTGCCACAGTAAATCATCAGTGTGAGTAAGGTCAGTACTTCTCTCAGCACAGAAACTTGGCTTCTCATGCAGACTGTCGAATTCTCAAAAAGCGGGAAATCATACGGGTTCTTTTTGCTTACTACGAGCTGCATATCTGTACCCAAGTCCGGCCAGTCCAATGATGCTGCTAGCTCGACGCGCGAGAAGTTATTACTACCAGCCGCGCGCGCGATGCCCCGACTCACCTCACTTATTAAATGCACAAGGACGACGTGGAACACGCGGTGGATCGGCGCGCGGTAATACGAAAGTGAGCGAGCATGTAAGACCGTGCCGCTCCCCTCGTTTTGCCTCATGAAGTTTTCGTCAGCCCATCGTTGTCAAAATTGAATACCAAATCAGCGACGGTCTGTCGAGGGCAACAAGGATGAGTGCAACCAAATGGGCAATGAATTCAAGGCTATGTACGTATGTTCTGACGCAAAAATTGGGATATCCACCATACATATAGTTGGCAATCCAAAACATCTGACCCACGCTACGCAGACGTCACCATACCGCTTTTGGATCTAAAGCAGCATGACGAGCCCCATCTTGGCACCGGAATATTACAAGTTACTTTTCGACTGCATCAGGTCATAAACCGGGCCCCCGATGGATGCATCATTAATCTCATACAATTCCTGTAATGTCGATGAGTACTTTCGTTGCCGTTGTTAGCCTTGTATCGACACTTACGATCGGGACAACTTCCGGGGGAACATCGTCGTTGGTGGTGGGTGGAAAAACGTCTTCAGAACGGGCATCATTCGGAGCGGGCAAGGCGTTGACAAGGGCCAACGTGGCCAACACAGCAAAGAAAGAGAAACGCATAAAGACTGTGATCGAGAGAGTCTAGAGAACCAGAAGACTGGGGGTTCCTGGGGAGCACAATTCGTTCTCGCGGGATGCCCTTTATACAATACAGGTCACGACACCGACTGACCATATGGAGAAGTCTTGTTATTCGGGAAACGGTGGACCGGAAGTGCTGTTCGGATTCTAAGAGTGGCATTGTGAGACTAGCTGTGACACATCCATCATAGCTTATGACAGTCTTTGGTGCTCCGAATGAGCATTGATTAGTTCGCTACTCCAAGATTAAGGGAATTACCTGATATCACAGTATAGTATACCCAAATATGAATGATTTTATATGATATCCGTTTTTCCATTTGACTGATAGGCTGGTAGCCAGCCCTGCTCCCTACTGTCATGTGGCAAGCATGGGCGCATCAGTCAATTTCAAGAAGTTAGTGCTTGGCGCACCAATCAGCAATCCATCAGAACACAGAAGGCCGTTCTAATCATTACGTTGCTTTGTCGATGCTAGTTTCTCGTTTCATGACCGCTCTGTAACCTCAATGTTGATAACAACAGGGACCAGTGGTCCAGGCCCGTACGAAAGTTTGAACACTGCCAGCAACGAATGTCCTCATGTTGCAGTTTGTACTCGTCATCGGCCAGTGGTCAATCCATTCAGCATGGGCAGTGATACGGCATGGACACAGACGTTCTGTGGACGAATCAGTATCCGTGTCATGCACCAGCTCGACAGTATGCGTTGGGCTACGACCGGGTTCCGTTCTCGTGACATTGAAGCAAGTGAAAAAAGTACCGTGAGTCCAACGTCACTGACTGACAGTGGCTTGCACGTGTTCGTAGAACAGAGACCTCCACTGGTGACCACTGACACCCATGGTTCGAGTGATCTCCAGGCATCGCACAGTGATTCTGGCGCAAAAACAAGATGCAATATCCATCATACATATAGTCGGCAATCCAAAACACCCAAGCTATGCTACAACGCCGGGGTAGACTGGATATTATGAGTATGACAGTGGACGTCACCATGCCACTTCTTGATCTAAATGCAGCGTGACGAGTCCCAACTTCGCACGAAATATCCCGGGTTACTTCCCTGCTGGCAATTTTGGCAATGACAATGGCAGTGCCTCCGTCGGCGACTTTAGCAGTGCTCCTGTCAAAGGTGTGATTTTCTCAATAACGTCGCCCTGTAATGTCGATGAGTATGTACTTTCATTGCAGTGGTTAGTTAGCCTTGTATTGAGACTTACCAACAAGGCTAAGGAGTCCGCGGGAAGATTCTCATTAGTGGTGGGTGGAGAAAGGTCCCCAGAAGAGGCATCATTCGGAGCAGGCAAGGCATTGACAAGGGCTAATGCGGCAGACGCAGCGAAGAGAGAGAAACGCATAATAACTGTGATCGAGAGAGTTTAGAGAATCAGAAGACTGGGGTTCTTGGGGAGCACGATCCGTTCTCCGGTACGCCTTTTATGCAGGTCATGATACCGGCTGACCATATGGAGAAGAGTCTTGTTATTGTGGACCCGAAGTGCTGTAAGAGTCACTGCTGACAAAGCAAAGACCTACACATGGCACTGCCACACAAACGAGCTTTACAACCGACATGCCATCGTCCACGGTTTCGTTCACAGTCCGTCGACCAACGCCCGTTTCTCGGCCCTCATCGTCTGGCCCAGAATCAGACGGTCCTTTCAAAGTCCCAGCTCTTCCACGCCATCTCGCCAGCGCAGGCAGTTCTGCTGCAGGTAGCCCGCTCGCAGGTTCACCCAGAACGTTTGGTTCTCGCGGTGACTCGGACGACGACGACGACGACGGAGAGACGGGCATCGTGTTCTCAAATAGATTTGGCGTGGACGACGCTAGCCACCATACCGATTCGAGCGATGAAGAACATCTCGTCGCCACTGGCGGACAGCGGTGCGTTGTTTTACAGTCCCTCAGCGCGTCCACATTGAAATCGACTCACAAAAGTCGGTCCATGTGTCTAGTCTTTACAAGAAAAAAACAAGAACACCTGGGGAGGCACCTCTTGTCATTCCATCACAACCCAATCCAGATTGGCGAGAGGCGGCACGGAGACGCCGTGCAGGTTGTGCCCGCGTCCAACCGCATACTTCTCGTGCTGCTCCTTCCTTCGTTCCAGACTCGGCCCTTGCGGCGACCGGCGCAGACGGTAGCGTGGGTGGTCTCGGGACCAGGGACACCATAAACTCTGGTCCTCAGTTGTCTGGTCTACAAACCAAGAAGAAGTTCAAAGTCGAAGTCAAAGTCGAAGAAGGCGGCGGCGCGGTGATGGAAGTCGTCTCTGCTGTCTCTGTCGACCAAGTTGTCGAAGAGACAGAGGATCAGAGAGCTCTGAGGGCAATTCTAGCCGGCGAAGACGAATCCGCTTCTGTGGTCGACATCATCCCCATCCCTCCCCTCTCGGAAGAAGACGCTTTAAAACAGGACGTTGAAGAACTACCCGACGTCGCTACGGCCGACGACTACGACCGTGTACCTATATCCGCGTTTGGTGCTGCTATGCTACGTGGCATGGGCTGGACAGAAGGACCTGTCGCCTCCAAGTCAGACAAGAGAAGCAAGAATGGCCTGTCCAACTTGTACCTCCCTCAGGCGCGCCCTGCCTTGTTAGGTATCGGTGCCAAAGAACGAGAGCCCGAGGACGATGGGAGCAAAAAGAAGAAGTCAAAGCCAGACATGCGTTACGTTCCCATCGCAAGAAGAGAGGGCGAAAAAGGCGAGAGAGGTGATAACGGGTCGAGCAGATCTGGTACGGTTTCAAGGCGAAGTTCGCGTTCTCCATCACGGAGGGAGAGAGATGATCGCGACCGTAGAAGGGAACGCGACCGTGACCGTGATGACGACGGCAGGCGGAGGACGAAGGACTATGACGACAGAGACCGTGAGAGAAGGGATAGGGAACGGAACCGGGATCGGGACCGGGGTCGTGGCGATCCCAACCGAGATGGAGGGAAAGAATATGATGAACGAGATCGTACAAAGGACCGCGATAGACGGGACCGTCGAGTCAACCGGTGACCTCAATGGTAGGGCTGACATGTCTCAATCAATTGTCTTGCTCATGCTGGTTCATTAGGAATACGTTCATTAAGGCTGATATGCATATTTATGACCACACGATACACTCGTTTCGAGGTTTTTTGTGTAGACAAGCTGTTGACGTGGGCAATGTTATTGGTATTTGCTGCGGTAGAGATCTGGCCCAAAACTAAAAGAATTTGTCCAGCGTGAATGACGAAACTTATGCACTCTGAGTCGCCTCCCGTGGGTTAACAAACCAAACTGAACGGTGGTGAGCATTCTACGGAACAAGAAGGAACTTGCGAGCAAGCTCGTCTACTTGTGGTTCAGGTGTCAAATTTTCAAAACCAAGAGTTCTGAGTCCAGGTACAACCTCTTTCATTTCAACTTGTTGCAATGTTCAACCGTGCCAGTGCATCGTGTCGAACGCTGAAACTGTTTCTTGGACGACGCGAAGTCAAACTCACGACGCGCGGTGATTCGATCATGAGACACATGCGAGATATATGTAAACCGATCCACCAGACAAATATTCCGCCGGGCGGGACCTCCAGGACACCCACTGGCAAATCGACACGCAACCAACACCCACTTCACCACTTGAACCGCTGAGTACTTTCATCGCACGCGTCGACGAGACTCACGACTGGGACGGGGGGTGCAATCAGGGATGGGCTTGGAAACGTCCCCGGAAGAGACGTCATTCTGGGTGGGCAACGCATTGACGGGTGCCAACGCAGCCCAAGACAGCAATGAGAGTCCAATGCTTGAATGTGTTCGTGGACAGGATTGTCGTGTCTGCTCGACGGTGGGTGACCTAAGGAGGTCGCTGGGAGTCTCGAGTCGGATTTCGTAGCGGCACACCGGCTGGGACGAGGCAAGTGGAAAGTCAGACTTGTGGGCACTTGCTATGATAGTCGTTCCAACGTTCAACATTGGGCCCACTCACAGCCTTGCCTCGAAGTTACTGTGGATGGTATCTTGCGAACCGTTTTTGGTCGTGGCATCATCACAGCAGACGATCCGGCATCGGACACAGGTTTGCTCCATGCAAGACCTGAAGCAGATGACTTCATCACAAGATCCCAGGAACAGCTCAGAATACCTCGATTCCCAGATCACATGTCTTCTCTCCGACGGAATCGTGGGCTGCCGCACTGCGAAAAAGGATAAAGGGGAGGGGGGGTCTTGTCTTGTTAGCTGCATCTTGCTCCCCAAGCACTCGAGCACACCTTTAGTCTTCTGATTCTCAACTCGATCTCATTCAGCATGTATTTCTCTCTCTTCGCTGTCCTGGCCGCTTTGACAGTTGTTAATGCGTTGCCGGCTCCGAATGATGTCCCTTCCGGGGACGTTTCCGAATCCACGGGAATCGTGTATTGCCCTGGCCCTGTAAGTCTTCTCACAAGGGAAATTTGCGAAGCACTGAGCAACGTCACAGCCCGCAGTTGGTTGTACGTAGGAGGTGTAGGATAAGCTTGGAAGTTGGGCCTTGGCGCCCCCTCTGGAGCACACTGGATCCCATCTTGGGTGTGGTGAGGTAGACATTGGTTAGTCACAACCGGGGAAAATTCATCATCACCAACTAGAATGGCCCCAAGGGCTGTTTGGACCAAGACAATGGCCATCATCCCGGCACCATCATCTTTGACTTTTACTTTGAGTTCCTCCTTGATGCGTCTCCCAAATAACTGGGGGGATCAGAGTTCACGGTGTCTCTGATTCCGAGACACTCCAGACTGTGCCGGTCATCATAAGGGCTGGGAATGAAGGAGCCGTGATGCAAGAAGTCCGGTGATCCCCGGTCACTTGAGCCGCCCTTATTTTCAGATACTGTACTTTTTTTGCACAGGGCTTAAGATCCCCGTGATGAGATGCATAACAGTGAGGTGAGAGTCATTGTATGACATTAGATGTGGTGGGATAACAATAAGTGCTTCCTGAGGAGGTGCTCGTTTTTTAGTAGACACGCTCGCTGACATTCGTGTACGACGCGATGTGCAAATGACGCACCTACTATGTATGTCATTGTCAATCACCAACACCAGCGCGTTGCCTTGGTTGGTCACTAGATCTGAAATAGACTGCTAAAAACACGGGAGAAATGTGGAAAATATCACACCTAGAAATAGACCAGTTTACATAATGCTGGAGGAAGGAATAGTAACTTGAATGAGACACGAGCACATGTTGAGTAGGCTCAGGCTTTGACAACATTCAGCGGTAGAACGCGAGACCATGGACCCGACATTCTTCTCTCTCTGATATCGTAGTTTGAGTCTCTGCCGACATTCATTGAAGGCTTGAACTTAAAAGAAATTTTCTGAAGGTATAATGACAAATAACGACTGTTCTGACCATTCCATGTTCCCGACTCGGAACCACCACTTCCGGAACCAGTTCCGGAACTTTCCCGCGCCCTTCCGGACTCGGAAGCGCGCTGTAATCACTTCCAGACCCGGAAGCACTGGAACTACTATAGCCTTCTTCCAGGGTCATCACGGCCAATATTGTAAGTAACATAATACGAGTATACCTTCACCCACAGCATATATATAGCTACTTCT
>JBBPLG010001011.1:0-10996 GCA_038089695.1 Xanthoconium separans | reverse complement strand
GTTAGCAAATGAATAGAATGCTAATACATGGATACTACACTACTGTTGTGCTAATGCTAATCTACACTACTAGTAGTGATCTGGGGGTTTCTCAGAACTGGCTGGGCCAAATATTCTGAAAAATTAGGGGGTAGTACTAGGGGTGAGGGTGGGAAAGGGGGTACATTGTTGTCATCATCATTGTCGTGAGGTAGGGGAGCCAGAAGGCGCGTGTGGCACCATTATTGGTGTTGTTGTGAGGGTGAGGGAGGGGAGATGGCGCATGCAGTGGCAGCATCGTTGTCTTCGTTGTCTGCATGTTGTCATGAGGTGGGCCCAGTGAAGGGAGAGGATGCACGACAGTGGCAGTGGTTTCATTGTTGTTGTTGTCATCATCAGGTCATGAGTGGACAGTGACCTACTATATGAAATACCTGGATTGAGGGTACAAGTACGGGTACGGGTGTCACCATGCCAGACCTGTACTCGTACCCCATGGTACCCATATCCGTGCAGTTCCCTAGCGGGAGGGGAGTAAAAGAGGCATGATAGAGCGTCTCTAAGAGTTTGTGGAAGGTGTGATGTGAGTCCAGAGTCTGATGATGATGTTGTACTTTGTGGGGATAACACAGAGTGAAGCATGGACAGAAGGTGTGAGAGATATTTCCATCAAGTTGTGCATCATCTCGGCCAGTCTGGAGATGAGGCAATGAGGGCTGGTGAGGCATGTGCGAGAGGATCAACTTACCAATTATGGTCTGATATGATACGAGTTTGAGCCACTTTTGCTGTTCGAGATCCCCATCCTCAGTGTCCTCTGAGATGATCTTTGACTCGAGCACAGACACGCTGTGGTAGAGTTTCTTGAGCTGTACTGCAAAAGCGTTGTTGCCAGGCTTTGTGGGGCTTTCCGTCAAAGAGAGCCGAGGAAGCAGAAGAGTTGTCCGTTGTGCCAGATGAGAGAGTGAAGGATGAAGAGATGACTGGGTGGGCGTAGGAAGAGGTGGAGGACGCAGAGACATGGTCGATGGGGGACTTTGGGGCAGGCATGGGTTTTGATCCATTTGAGGGTTTGGTGAGGACAGAGAAGCAGACAGGTCATCCTTGTGGTGGTTGAAGAGATGGTGGTTAGATAGAGCAATGTTTCGAGGGAGGTATGAACTGCTGGTTGCGTCTGATATGGGCCCTGGATTGTAGGTATGACAGGGGGGATCATGATAGATTATTGTGGTTACGAGCAAAACAAACTTGGAATACAGGACATAATGAGTCATCTAGTTAGTAAAGCCTCTAGGTCCTGCTTTGCGTAACGCCTGACAAACATAGCTGTTCCCTTCGATGAACACATAAATTTTGCAAGCTCTTCACAGCTGATCAGATTTGGCAAAAGCTGTGACAGGCGACAAAAGCCTTCTTCATGGAGAACCCTTCCTAACGCAGCAAACTCTATGTTGTCCTTCCTCCATTCAACATGTTGATCAGGCAAGGCAAACCAACTGAGAATTTCAGGTGTTTGTGAGTCAGATATGTTGTCAATGGAGATTTGATGTGCATGTTGCTAGAGTGGGCCAGGCCTGTAGAGTATGCTGGGGATGTAGAACGGCTGGAATCTCCGTCGATGGCCACACAACAGGATGAGTCAGCTGGGTTGGGGGCTGAGCAGCAGCAGGTTGATAGGGAAACCATGGCATGCCATCTGTTCCTTGGAGGGGAACTCCCCATGGTGACTGCATGATGATGTTGACAGGAGCCTGAGTGGATGGTAGACCATAGCCCGGTTGCAAATTATGTGGAATGGGCCCCAACTGAGATCAACTGGCTCAAGCTTGTGTTGGGATCTTTGGCTGTCCAAAATTCTGAATCTGTTCCCACAGCAAGCTTGGTATCTGCTCGACAGTCGCTTGTGAGCTGTCTTTCATCTGTACAATACTATGTTAGTAGTTGGAGATGTAGTTGAAGACTGTATGACATATGATCTCTGTTGCCCACATTCCAAGTCTCATTAGTGTCAAGGGGTAGCACATAGCACCATTTCCATCCAGTGGAGAGTAGCAATACATGGGGTTGTCACCGTGTGTATGCACACTACACTGCCATTGCCACTGGAGATCCTTGATAAGCTCTTGTCTACGTTTGGTCCCTTCCATTGGTGGAGCTGACTCTGAAGATCCAGTTCCATGCCACAATGATCCAGTAGTCTTCACATAGACAAAAAAGCAATGTAAGTTGAAGATAGTCAGGTCAAATAACAAATTGCACATACCATTCGATTGCCTTTCCCATTCGATTTACCACCAGAGATGTGAGCAGATTTGTTGACAATCATTGCCTTGTCTTGGAAATATACAGAAATATTTTTGAGTGGGCGGGTAGATGGCTGTCCATTTGATGTACGCGGTGGCACCAACATGGGGCGCAACCATGCTTTGAAGTGATTGAGTTCTTTGGATGATTGGACTGATGTCGCAGGTAGTTTACTGTTTAGATCTAGGTGGTACTGAAGCTGGAGCAGCCCAGGTTGACATTGAAGCTTCTGTCCAATCTGGATGTGAAGATCATCATAGGTGACATCAGAAGGGATGTTGAATGGGGAGTTGCTGCCATCGGACTGCAGAATGAAGCATGGAATGGGAAAAGCTATGATAGGAAAAGTTAGAACCAGTCAAATTGTCAACAAAGCACATACAACATGTGAGCGGGTCATACAGGGGTTCTGATGGCATGGAAGGCTTGCTCCTGGAGGCAGCATGGGGTTTGGTTGACTTTCTGTTTGCTGGTGGAGGAGGCAAACGAGTCATAAGAAACATGTCATCTGATCCTTCCAACTCAGTACCTGATCCCGCATGCAACTCGGAGCTGGCAGAGACATTTTTCAACTTGTCCACAAAGTTTTCCGAGTCCTCATCATCCTCAGTGTCCCCAGGGTCAGATTGATTAGGACTGTTAGTGTATAATGCAGCACTGAGGACTTCCTCAACACCATTGAGGTGCTTTCCATCTGGGAACAGTGGTTGGGAGCTGGTCCCTATGGTGTTGGGAAAGTTGATATCAGAGTCATCAGTCACTTCTGGAATGGAGTATAGTTGACAAGAATTGGTATGCAAGGGCATGACATCTGGAATCAGTGGTTGTGAGGTTGAATGCCACTGCCGTTTGACCTGCACTGAAGTTGCAGCAGCATTGGTAGTACTAGATGATGAGCATTTCTGTGCAGTGGGTTTCTGTGCAGTGGGAATGGCATGCACATTTCTATGTTGTTCAACAGAAACGGATGCAGACTCAGTGGATCCTGTGGCAATGCCACTGCCGCATGCTGAATGAGTGTGGCTGTCTTGAGGAACACAGCTATCAGCCTTTCCAGCCTTTACACATCTAGAACAAGCCATGGCCCCAGCCTGGAATTCACAACGGGACTTTGCTTTGCGACAGGCATTGCATGCACCATTGGCCTTAGTAACTAAGTGAGTTGAGCATCAGTTGTGACTCTTCTCATCTCGCTGACTTGAATGTGCACACCTTTGTTTATTGATGGATCTTCAGTAGATGGTTTCTTGTGTTTTCTGGAGCCTGAAGCCATGAATGTGCTGGAAGTTCAAGCTTGAGGGAAAAAAAAGTGGAACTGTTGCTTACTCAACTGACTGGCCTTGTGTCAAGTTTGAATATTGCCATTTGCTATGTTGCAGTAGATAGATGGACCATGTACATCGCTAGAAGACTCGAAAGAGTCAGTAATGGTGTGGATGAACATTGTTCAATATTAGTAGAGATAAAGCATAACTTCTCATTGCGTACATGTTCGTCAGTGTCCATCAGGGTGGTAACGTGCTGAATGCTTACTGGGAGAGAACTGAGATCTTGATTGTAGAGGGCATAAATACATTCATCAATCAACAACAAGGCAACAACTACACATAACCACAGTGCGTAAACCAACCCCATACGTCATGCGGAGCAATTGAATACAAGGCCGAAAGAAGTGTGAGATATATTTCTTCATCTGAGAGATCCATCATGGCCATACAAGTGTAAGCACCATTGCAATGAAGATGATACTTCATTGCTGAAAATGCAAGTTCAATTGGGTTATAGTCAGGTGAGTAGGGCGGTAGAAATTCACAGCGCATTCCCCTATGCACGTGTATCAAAAAATGCATCAATGGAAGAAAAACAAAGAGTACCTTTCGTGAATCAACTCTAAAATATCCAGGTGTTTGTGAATTTGACAGTTGTCCATAACAATGACAGAGTTATGGGCAGGGAATGGTTGGATCTGGTTAAGTAGACCACCAACAAAATGCTTGAATGTTTCCGTGCAAAATGAGCCTTCGACAATGTCACAACACAAAATACCTTCCAGAGACAGAGCAGGAAGGACAGAGTAGCTATGCAGTTGTTAGCAACAATCAACAATATGTAAAATACTTTACTGTTGACCATGGAGAAAGAATGCCTTGTGTTGTGCTTTAGTTCCTCGAATTGACCAGGCATGTCCTTGGTACGTTGTGCAGCGATCAACAGAGCTCTCGTCAACAAAGACAAGTTGCTCTGCTTGATACTCTGTGATTCTCGCCACATAGTTTGCACATTTCTCAACTGAGCCCTCAGCCACAATACAAGTGATCTAGGATAAATTAGAGCAATAAACGCAAGAATCCAATAGGACTTTTACCTTCTTCATAGTAAAGCCACCTTTGTGTAGCATGTGCCAGATGGTGGAAGTCAAAACTGTACGCCCACATGATGCTGCCAACACTTCTCATAATTCATCCAGATAGAGATAAGGTGCCTTTTCAATGGTGCCAAATAGAAACTGTGACAATATTGTGGTCAAAGCAATTGTATCCTAGGTAGGAAGCATCAACAATACCTTGACATCAACATCACAAAGGTGTTGATTTCCTCTTGGTTTCTTTGCAATGGCTTCTTTCCCAGGGTTTGGGATCATTCCATAGGCATGAAAGTGTGAAATGATCCACTGGACTGAGCAAACAGATAGATCGACAGCCATCGCAATCTGTTCATAATCCAGGAATCTGGAGAGGCGAATCATGGTCCATTGAATTTCGGATGATGTCTGATGCCCCCGCGGCATGTCTACAACATGAAATCATGAATCCTAACACATGAAAAATTGAAGGAACGCACCTGGTTATAAATTCCAGAATTCAAAACTTGTTTTTTTCAGCTCTGGTTAGTCAAAGTCATAGCCTTCAGGGAATTCCGAGTTGATTGGTACTGTTTCTGTGGAAGTCCAATGTGTGGTTGAGGTAGAAAAGTTGATGCCAGGGTGCAATGTGTTACGAGTCAAAAATTCCCATGCAGCCAACTGTCCTGAAAAGGACAATAAATGATGATCACACTCCCTGTTCTTGCACAGGATGTGTCCAGTAAATCACATTGACTCTTAAATTATTGATAATGCAATCAATGCTATGTAGAGACATTTTATCAGAGACCACTGGTTGTGCTGATTGCACTGAGCGAAGGCCAAAGGTATTATATCAGTGATGAACAGGAGAATGTAGTGCCCTTGATGAACAACAATGATATGATGATGAAGGAGATATACCAGGAGGAGAAAGAGGCCATGAAGATCATCGCCAAGCTGAAAAAGGGTCTCAAAGTGACCAATGCACTCCAGGAACTTTGGGAAGGATGTGGTGGGATAAGGGACCTGTGTGCAACCTTCAGCCCATGCTGGCAAAATGGGTGTAGTTTATTGGTTACATAATTCCTTGTTTGCTTGCAAGGTATCAGGTAAATAGCAGCACATTAAGGTGCCACACATTAATCCACAGGAAGTGCATGAAGCATAACATTGACTTGATCTGTTGTCATGTAATGTGTGCAACTATGAGACTATCAACAGGGCACATATTAAATGCTTGCAGGTACATGTACAACAGCATTATCATCCACAAGACAGCCATTCACAACACCAAGCTGACACCAAGTGGAATTGAGCAGTACTGCTTGGTGTCATTAAATTGATGAAACATGTCATGCAAGCCTGTCTAGGTATTTCTGTGTGTCATTTGTAGATTGCACATAAATATAAGTGTGTAGGTATATATACAATGTTCATTATTGTACCTGCACAGTGATTTGTGAAACCAAGTCAGCACCAATTTGTGAGTGCTAGAACATATTTGAGTAGTATTGTGCATGCACCCCATAGTGGATAACGACCAAAACAGACATAGAAGGTGGCATATGCTGCACTACTCATAACTATTCACACAAACAGCAGAAAGGCTGTTGCAGGTGGCATTTCCCAAGCAATGATTTAATCACACCACACTTGATTATATAATAGTTGTGGGTAATTGCCTTTTTCTTTCATCCTCAACAACTACCACTCATCTTCTATGACATATCAAATGGCAACACTTCACTATCCCAGTACTGTGCCTGGATTCACCAAGACAAATTGATTGATTGAGATGACTTGTGCCACACATCCTTCAACGCAAGTTCTTGGTTTCAATGTCTTTGTAGATGGACTCTACGTGGCATTCCTTCCTAACCATTACCACATCCATGTCTGACAATACATTTGGAGGGAGCAATGTACAATATCCATCTAGTGCTTAACTTCACTGAAGATCTGACCATTCCCAATGCATTGGATAACAATCTACACATGATCCTGGCATATATGGACAATATTTTCAATTGGCTCATCACAGAGATGGAGCATCAGATTTACAAGGACACAGACTGTTGTAGCAAGACATTTGACAGTTATCTCAAGGTCAAGTATTGGGTCAGTCACCACTAACCTATACATGTGTGCCAGTGCCAGCATTCAAATGATTGCATCATTGATCGTAGTGATATTGCTGAATGTGGTAAGTACCCCATATAATTTCCAGGCAGTTTATTGTCAATGCCATGCAGATTGGGCTGCATATGAGGCCAACCTGGGTGCTACCTGTCTGGTGCTAGAGTGCAATACATCTTGGAAGAAACTTCATGGAACATTCAGGTTGCATAAATGCTTATGGCCAAAATCATGATGGCCTATGACCTTCCATTTTACATGGACAACGAATGTAAGTATCCTGTGCTAGTATTTCATGATGGTCCTTATGCCAGACAGTTGGCTATACATTCATGGAATTGCTCGCCAATGATGACAGCAATGAAGGGGAGGATGGAAGTGAGGATGAGGAGTCCATGAGCAATGCTGAAGGTGGCAGAAACACAGTTCAACACAGGACTGTGAAGGGAGGAAGGGCAGGACCCAGCAAAGTGAGCATGCAGTGGAGGAGGAAGGATATGACAAATGTGGATGATAAGGTGGAGGAACAGGAAAGTGATGATATAGAAGGGGGAGAGGACAGCATGGTGATACAAAAGGAGAAGGGAGAGGAAAAGGGGCAAAGAAAAGGAAAAGCTGTGGGGAAGGTGAGGGTGAAGAACATGGGGAAAGGAAATGGAAAGGCCACGGATGGCATGAGAGGGAAGGGGAAAGCCAATGAGGAGGATGTAACTGTCTCCTCCTCAGATTGCTCTGATGTTTAACTGGTTAGTGTTGGTAGACCTAGACTTGTAATCTGTGTATTGACTTTCCTTGTCATATATCATGTCCTTCTATCTTGTAATGTGACATATCAATGGAGGCTGCAGTTGAGTGTTGTATATCAGTTTAATGTACTGCTACTGTGGACTTATGTATCACATGATAAAAATATATTGTGTACTACAACACCAATATGACATAGCAAAGACTGCAGGCTGTTACGCTTACTGTGATCCGATGCCCTAGTGAAGTTAGTTGCAACTGTTCGTGTGATGAGAGATGAAGTGAGCAGTGATACAATCTAGTGTACTGTGAGCCAACCGGCCCAGCCGAGTACTGTCCTATACATAGGGGAGGTCAAGCACAAATGTGCAAGATCGATGAAGGGTCTTGAGGGTACAAGCACAAGCTAATGCCTTGAAGAGCCAGAAGACAACGAAGGTGTGAAACAATAGTGATGTCAAGAGTGGATGAGACTCAAGAGGGATCCTATCGCCAGTATACCAGTGGATGAGAATAGATTGCGAGTATGATGGCACTGAAGTGCAGTATGAATACAGGCAGGTATTCTGGCATATATACTGTAGACTGATAGTGCACGGGCCATCAGGGTCAAGGGTGATCCAGGAAGAATCAAATAGACTTCCCACAATGGGAAGGAACAAAAGGAACAAAGAGGAGTCCTGCTGTTAAGAAGATTGGAAGGGGATCAATGGGATCAAAGGATCAAAAAGGTGAAACATGCTCTATATGGCTATAGAGTCCATTGGGCGTACATGTGATGGGAGATCAAGAACGGGGTCCCATCAGGAACTAGGAATAGGATCAAATGGAGATCCACTATCTCGAGATGATGAGGATCAGTGATAGGATCAACAGATGATCAGAAGTGCATCTAGTGCCATATGCGGGCAAGGGGTTCTGCATGGCTATACCATGGCTGTAGGGACAGCCTGGGTCATGATAAGTTGTACTCCTGCATCCGGCAAGGAGTGGAATAACAAGGCAGAAGGTTCCGGGATTGGCTAGGAATGGGTGTCCATCTTCAAGGTGAGTCTTGCTAGACCATCTATGACCAAGATGTCTAGAGAACAAGGGTTGGCCATAAGTGAGAGTATGGTGACTCCTGGTGATGTCCTATGATGAGGACGATGATGATAGTACTTCCAGAGTACTGGTACACATGGTAAGGCTGTTACGGTTTTTGCTTGTCGCTGCGTTTATTTCTTTCTTTGTCATCTTTCGGACTCATTTCTCTCCTCATGATGGGACAGCCCCATCCGATGTCTTCCAACTGTTCCCTACGATGCTGTACTGTCACTCGGCGACTTTCCCCGAGTATGACTTCCGTTCCTTCCTGCTCACTGCTATTCCGCTCTTCCTGACAGCGGGATCCCGTTTCTCTTTCCGATTCCTTTTCGTCCTTATTGTTCCAACTTGCGGAACACCTACCTTTCCTATGGGACCCGATGGTCCGTGCTAAATCTCACATCGTATAAATATTCGAGCCTTGTATACTAGTAATCCAATCTAGTTCTATGCAATTCATACCGCGTTTACTGGAGTTCTCCTCGCTCGAAGTCCTTCTCACTCGGATTCCTCTTCTCCTTTCTGCGAAGAACTAGGACTTCGCGTCGCCACAAGAGGACCCTATTCTAAGGGTTGAGTGCGACATCGTCGACTTAAGCGGAGCGAAGTCGATGACTATCAAACAGAACATTGCTCTTCTCGTTGTTCGCTCTCTACAACTGTGTTAACTCCAGTTGTCACGGTAAGCGTAACAAAGGCTTCTGCCAGAGCCTAGGTAAATGTGGTCCCTGTCCATCAAGGAAAGGCAAAGATAAAGAATAAAGTGGGGTGGTCTGGTGGTACTGCTGGTGAACTGTGAAATCTGTAACACAGGCAATATAGTATTGTTGTGCAATTATTTTCTGAGTGTATGTGGCCCCTTTGAATGCATAAATGATGGATTCTACAACACTGAGCACACACTGAGCACCTCTGCTCAGTATCCACTTAGTGTAATGTAGCATCTATAATATACTGCCCGAGATGCTGTTTTGCCCATCTATATATATCACATATGTGTGTACAATGAATGTACAGTTCACTCTACCATGTAGTGTATCATGGTATACCTTCAGTGTAATGGAATGCAGAATGTATATCCCTTATTCGATGCATGAATGATGAATCCAATGTCATATATTGTATATTATGTACTGTGTGAGATTTCACCTCACTTATGTATGTCCAGGTAGTTGATGTACTAAAACTTTGTTTGTATTATACATATACCATTTTTGAATGTATCAGGCAGCCATGTCATGGAGCACACATGTACTATGTCCACACGCAGTTAGCAATGTGTGGTCATGTTTGGTCATACCACATGGTTCATGCACAACGCATCACCTTTCATTTAACCCCAACCATCACCTCACACCACTCAATACCATGTCCAACTACTATTGGTAAACCAGAGCACCAACCAGCCTCCACATGGACTATATTGTCCAGGTGGTCTACACTTTCCATTCCATCAACAATTGTGTATTCAAAGTCAAAGAAACCAACATTTATGACTAAAAAATGGGTCACTGAATGTTCATGAAATCATCCTACTATGAATTTCTTGTTCAGATTCTCTGGCATGTCACTCTTCTTATTAAATTGTACAGAAAGTATCAGAACAACAAGGCCAAGCATTACAAGACTTTCATTCCACAGCTCAAGAAAATTCTTGTGCATCTTGACAACACTGTCAAAGCATTGATCCATCCTGCCATCAACCTGTCTGTCAGGGAGATCAAAGTGTACCACACCACCAACTTTGACAAATACTTCTGCACAGAGCTGTTGATTGGACACCATGAACCCAGTATCATGCAAAGATTCCACAACACTTACAACATGAACATTGAACAAATGAACCCCAATCATTTGGGTGAGTGGATATCTCATTCATGTATCTTGCTGAACATGTTCCTCTGTAGACTGGACTGAATATGAAAAACACCTGAATCCATACTTTGATGGTTCTGAATACTTTTATGACATCAAAAACATCTCCAACAACAACCTCAGGAAGCTATGGGATATTGTCAAGAGACATTACAATTGTGCATTATTTTGGCCTTATGTACATTGGTTGTATCTCATGTGTTCTTTTCATACAGTATGCATGCAGCTCAGCTACATGGCAACTAAAGCTGACACAGAGGAGACCACAAATCCCATGGAATCAACCTATAAGCCAGATGATGCACATTTCTGCATGACAGAGTAATGGTGAACCCATTCAGATTCTGTAGTGTCCCAATTGGAGGAGAACCCACTCATGAGCATTGATACTACTGATGTGATGACCCTTTAGAAGCATCCAGTATGATATTGGTTAGACTAGACAATAATCCCCTATCAAGCATGGGCTGTCGTCAATTAAATCAGGGTTATACACCACCGCTTCAAATTATGACTTCCCATAACACA
>JBBPLG010001010.1:0-10997 GCA_038089695.1 Xanthoconium separans | reverse complement strand
AAGGGTTAGATGTGCCTCCCTGGGCACAAGTGAAGAGTGAAGGAGTGATCAGTAGGTGATCAATCTGATATGATAAGATGAAAATGAAGGATGAGATAAGGGAAAAGAGAAAAGAAAGAAATGTCTTTAGTCCTTGTGACTGTGACTGTAACACTCCAGACCTCAGTATATAAGCTCTTCACTTTGTATCCTAGTACCCTCAGTTTGAATATTGATTTAGTTCCCTCTCCTCATGTCTCAGTCCTCCTCACTCTCTTTCACCCTCATCTCCTACTCCTCCTAAATACCAGGGCATGGGATTGGCAAGGGCGCAACATACATGTCTTGCACCAAAGCCCTGCTTCAACCTCTGTTCCGCACCTCCACCAACAACTCTGTCAGGCCTCCACCCCCTTTCTCTATTTAGTCTCAGACCTCCATCCAGACTTAGCTTATGGGATCCGGACTTAACACCATGTCTGGACCTTCCCTAAGTCCAAGGTGTCAATGAGCCCATTGGCTCATTTGATGCACCCCCACCACTTCTGGCACCAACTCTGAGCCCAATTGCTCATCTCCCACCTCCATCAGGCCCTTTCGAGCCTGGCCACTTGTTGTTATGCTTACCATGACAACTGGAGTTAACACAGCTGTGGAGAGCGAAACTAAGAGAAAGCAATGTTCTGTTTGATAGTCGTCGACTTAAGCTGAGCGAAGTCGACGATGTCGTACTCAACCCTAAGATAGGGTCCTCTTGTGACGATGCGAAGTCCTAGTTCTTCACAGGGGAAGGAAAGAGACACAAGCGAGAAGAAGGAACTTTGAGCTGGTGGAACTCCAGCTAAACGCGGTATGAATTGTGTAGAACTAGATTGGTTTGTACAAGTACACGACTCGAGTATTTATATGATGCAAGATTTAGCATGGACCATCGGGTCCCATAGGAAAAGTAGGTGTTCCGCTAGTCAGAACAGAACGGATGAAGAGGAATTGGAAAGGAAATGGACTCCCGCTGTCCAGAAGAGCAGAACATCAGCGAGCAGGAGGAAACAGGTGTCATACTCAGGAAGAGTCGCCGAGTGACAATACAGCATCGTACGGGATAGATTGGAAGACATCGGATAGGAGCGGTCCCTATCGTGAGGAGTGAAAGAGTTCAGTAGAAAGGAAGAAGAAAAATAAATGCACAAGTCTCAAAACCGTAACACTTGTCTCCCATCCAACCATGTCAACTTGAGCGCAATTGCTCATGTCCCACCCTCCACTAAGTCCCTTCGAGCCCAATCACTTATCTCCCACTTCCACCAGGGCCTTTCAGGCCCCAGTCATTTGTCTCCCACTCAATCATGTCAATTCAAGCATAACTGCTCATGTCCCACCTCCACTAGGTCCTTGTGTCTTTTGGAGCGCAACTGCTCACCTATCGCTCCCACCATGTCTTTTTGAGCTCAACTGCTCGCCAGTCATCCCTTGGAAGCTGGCATGTTGTAGGGCCACACATAATTTATGCACTTTCCTGTAGCTTATAAAATATGTTCAGCTTTTATTCTTGCTTGTAAGTGGATTATAATTCCAGGAGTGGAACCTACTGGTACAAGTGTGGATTCACTTGTACTTTATTTCTACTTAACTGACCAATAAGTTGCTATAAGTGACATTCAGTAATGTGTTAGGTTACTGATGTATGTCGGTTTGGTGGACAATGCGGCACCCGTCTGTGCCCGCAATGACGTTGCCGTTGCTGATGGACCGTCATGGACGGGCGCGAGAGCAGCGACTCCACGCCAAGATTCTGCACATCGGATGATTGAATTGAACGTTGTCGTGTGGTGTGATCCTTTCCACGTTCCGCAAGGTGAAGCATGCGACGGAGCTAGGAAGGGGTGGCTTGTAGCGCAGCTTCTGAGTTCTGCACAGACCGGAATCTCACTCTTCGCGATGTACTTAGTACGACGCCGTCGATCGAGCTACGCAAAAGCATCCATCACCTTGCAGGCTTGCACATGCGATTTGTGTCAACCGCCCTTGATATACTGTCGGAACATATCGTCAGTCACACCATACCATAAAATGGACGCATGGCATTGACGACAATGGCAACGACACAACCATCGCAACGTCACCACTGGCACCATCCACTGTGTATGTTATGTTACCTGTCTCAAATGTGCCGTGAGCTAGGCTTTCACACAACCAACCACTACAAATGGCCAGATCCAGGGAGAAAGAAAAGGCAAACATGACACAGAACGGCGCGTGGTGGATAACGAGTGAGACCGGGGCGTGTTCTTCTGACGCGTGTTATGTGCGTGTGTGCGAGTGCGATATAAAGTGGGTGGGTCGGGTTGCACTTTGCATTAAACTGGACCATGTCTGGTAAGAAAAGATATTCATCCAGAGGCGAGTAGTAGAGATCGCTCGGGTTGTGCTTGACAGGAAAGGACGGAGAGTCGCGGGAGAGTCACAAGTCAGTCACATGACATCAGGGAGATACCATTCAGGTGCCCTCGAAAGATAACCAACTTTGAATGGAACGTAGTCATACACCAAACTAGAAATAACCCAGTCCATTCGAAAATTTAAATAACCAAATTGGCATGATCCCGCGGCAACACTCAGCAGCCCATCGTAATTCCGTTGTAAGGACCGTCGTGGTTGCTGAGACTGCCGTCCCAGACGTACGAAACGTCGCCGACGATGCATTGCGTGCTCGGGTTGTCTTGGCCTGTTCATCGTGCGTGTGTCGTATAGAATCCGAAACCAAAGGTGAGGAAGGGACTTACCGGGACAGTTTGCCCACTCTCCAGAGTCCTCGATGTGTACCTCTCCGGAGGGGTGCACGAACCCGAGGAATTCACCAGGGCAAATCGGGATGGGGTCCTCCATGTTGTTGATGTGCGTCAAATACAGGTTGGCATCGACGTAGTCGGCGAATGCTTGGTTACCGACACGAGGGAGACCATAGGTAACGGTCTTGAAGGTCGTTCCAGAGGGTAGCCAAAGAGGAAGGTATACAGAATCAAGAAGGGAGAGAGCCGCACCTACAGGACAGCAATGGCATTGGCGCATAAATTTCTTTCAGTTAGTTATCTACCCACATTTTCCCGTGAGACTTACCCAGAGAATGGCCGACCAAGGTTACCGATGTCGTGCCATAATCAGACATAGTCTGCTCTACAGCAGCGAGGATGGTCGTAGCAGCGCTGTCAAGGCAATTGAATGGGTGGATGGGAATCAAGATGCAAATCTTACGATGCTTGGTCATCCGCAAAGCCATCATGAACTTGAATGTTGGAGCTAAGTCCTGGGAACAGCGTGGTGCTCAAACCAGTCAAGAAGAAAGTGGCGTCCGTGAGGTCGGCCTCACTGGAAGGTAACAGTTTCAGTAATGACACGTGCCTGCACCAACCAGACCTTACAATTGTTCTGAGTTTGTTCCTTGATGGGCCACAATCACGGTGTCGAGATTGGGATCATATCCGACGTACCCTATGGTCCAATAGCATTTTGCATTCAGGTTCAGGTTATCACGTATCAAGTTAATGCCTTACAGTACTGGATATCAGAACCGTCACCACCAGAAGCGACAGGCTTGAAAGCAGAGTTCGCTGCGCAATTAGCTTATTAAACAGAAGCAAGTCAGCGTTCCAAAGAGCACTAGTAGCACATCCCAAATGAACGTACTTCCACAGTTCCACGCAAGGGTCTGGCTAGGGGTACAGTATGCAGTACTTGCATACCAGGTGTATGGAGTGTACGAATCAATTTGCGATGTCGAGGCAGCAGTGATCGACTGCCTCGCGGAGAGGCCAGGCGTGGCTTCAACGGCCGCGGTGCCTAGAAGGGCTGCAGCGAGAACAGAAAACATCGACATCATCCTCGGGGAATCCACAAAGTGTGGTGGTTAGGTCAGACAGCATACCTTTATAAATCGTTGCTCAAGTACTGTATAATTAGCAATGGAGAAGCTCGGTGTGCCATATGACGAGACGGGTCAGGCGATCCAGTTGGGCACATTGCGTACACGGTACTTATAGAAACGGATAGCCCTGAAACTGTACGAACAAGGTCGAACCTAGAGGCAGAATGTGTGGACACTGTAGAGTTATGTGAGCATGCGTCGCCTAGTGGCTCAAGGGATTTCCAACCGATGGCGGGAGGTGTATTTGCAGAGGATACCAACATGGTCCGAGGAGCAAGCACCCAACGAACGTGCCAACTTTTTTCAGGGAGGCTGGGAAACGTGAGACTGTCATCCAAGATCATAACTACCGATGGACGCACCGGGATGTTATGAAATACCCAAGTACAATCCAGGATGCGGCTTGGCGATATTGGTGGTGATTGACTAGGATAGTACCGACTCCAGAGGCTCAAAGTATCGTGAAAACTTAACTCGACCTCCAATTGACTATAGCCCGGAGTCTGGATTTCTCATCAGTACGTTAACTTGATGCCAATGCGCACTCGGCTATCATTTATTTCCTCCCACACCTTGGGAGTCAACGTGATCAGGCATGTACTAACGCATGGTGAAAGGAGCTTGGCGTCTTGTCCATCCCTCGTAGTG
Organism: Xanthoconium separans; assembly: GCA_038089695.1. Lineage (NCBI taxonomy): Eukaryota > Fungi > Basidiomycota > Agaricomycetes > Boletales > Boletaceae > Xanthoconium > Xanthoconium separans. Next base: position 6,448 of record JBBPLG010001010.1, on the reverse strand, counting down.
ACTCTAGCGTGACGCGGCCGCGTGTGCGCTTCAAGTTGCTCATTCCGATAAACTGATATTTCGTTGAAATGTTGAATGCAAATGCATGTCCTGCCGCATATTCCATATTAGTCTAGTGACCAGCCCACTTTGAGGTTGCTGGGGCGAGGCAAGCCGTCGATAGTCAACATGAACGCTAGGTAGAAGTGCCCGTTGTCACATACAACACAAAGAGGTACTTTATTGAACGACGTCCTTGCCAACGTGTGGTTATTTGGCTGAACATGGGGTACGCTGGACGAACACTACTAGTTAGTGGAGATATGTCAAAGGCGCAGAATGATTTCGCACTGGAAGTCTGGATACCGTTGGATTTATCGTGGGTCGAACTCATCTGATCGATCAGGTTGTTCGGGTGCTTCCGACGACCAACTTGTACGCTTCATTGAATTAGCAAAAAAAGTTAACATGTCACGGCTAGCTTAAGTGAAGGTTATCGATGATTATTAGACGGAAAATTGATGCATGAGGAACAAAAGGCATAGCGAGGTACACTAAGACTTGAATTTCAGGCACACTCGTCAGTGGCGCTAGTACACCAAGACCCTCCGGGCAAGCTGGGACCCAAACTATGCACGGCACTCCAAGCCAACTATGTAGTTTGAAGGGGCAGTTTATATAGGCATAGCGACTTGCATCCAATTTAGGGAGCACCAGCGAACAATTGCATTGACTCTGTAATATCAAACAGGATGGAATGTATGTACTAGCGCTGGTAGTACCCCTTCACACTAGGTACCCGTACCCGTACTCGCAGCCTCTTGTAATACATGTCATCACATCCTGGCATCGTTCTGTGTGGCGGCGGCATAGTCTTCGCGTCATCTCGCCATCCCCATTATGTCGTCCGAGTCAAGCACACAGTCATGTATCGGTAGATAGGTCATCTGCATCAGGATTGTCGCCGTCGCCGTCGCCGTCAATGTTCGTCATCGTTGTCGCGTCGAGTGCAGAAGTGGAGGTGGTGGATTCCCGTCACGCGTAGTGGCACGGGGAGGTAGAATAAATTAGAGACATGGACAGCCGTGCAATCGACATGGCACTGTCAGCGTCATGGTCTTCTTGCGAGTTGTGCGCGTCATGCGCGGTGATGACACGGGCACGCCCGTGCCATCGAATGACACAGACATCTTCTGAGGTTGTGAGCTGCATCAGGAAGTTGCGTCGTTGCGTCAAGTAGCAGGACTGCAGGAGAGGGTGGTGGGCTCACCCAGTCGAAGTTTACACTGCGTCGATGCCATCATCGGGTTGAGTTGTGGCGATGCCGATTACGCCTATCGATTCACTGTCAGATGGTTGGAGGTAGTGGTGTATCGCACCATCGTCTTCGTCGATGCCGCCAAACTTGACGCTTGAAGCAAGTCAAGAGTTCCCACGGCGGTCGAGTTTCATGCAGTTCCCACGCATTCTTGGGTTGTCAGACTTGTCCCTAGTACGGGTCCAGGAACAAGTCCCAATTTAAGACTCTCATTTTCCTGCAGGCGGTGTGTTGTTAGAAAGAATGAAGCTCCCCAGCCGAAATCTAATCCAGTCCAAACCCACCCCACCTGGCAATCGATTCCAAACATATACGTCCGTCTACGCTACAAAAACCATAATATATAAGCCTCATAAAAAAGGGTCCCTAGGCTATACATAGACTTGTATACTAAATGACGACGGACACCCTGTGCAGGGTCGAAAGTGGATGCACCTCATTATTTGGCAAGTTGCCGAGATCGGTTGTGAATTCCAGTATCGACTCTGTTGGCTCGGCTGCCATTTGCATGTTCAAGATGATCCGAGGCGTCTGTCAGCGTACGTTTTGACGTGAGAACCGTAATGTCATTTACTAGGAGAAAGCTGCCACGTACGAGGAGGGAAGGCAACACAGCCATCCATCTACGAAATCGTGTAAGTCATGGTGCGTCCACGACATTCAGCAAAGCGCTCACGGGAAAAAGACGTTGAGGACGACTTGATTAAATAGAGAATAGAACAAGATTGTCAATATTATGCCTGGCGGGGAGCGCCAATCGTCGTCACGGTATCACACCAAAGGATAGGATATACTTGACGTACCAACCACGACGAAAAATACCAGCGTTGCATCGCGAACGACGACAACGGTCAGCTTGCTTCGTCTAGCAACAGAAAGGGCTATTCCACGATACGTCAAAGACAATAAAACGATCTGTGAAACCATGATGCCGATCGCTAAACATGTCGTGATCGTTGGCGTGTGGAGGATGGTGCATGCACCATCGACGATAGATTTCGGGACTGCAAATGTCTGAGTCAGGACAAACATGGTGACTTCGAACAATACAATGGCGAATGCGACGGCGATGTATCGGAATTGTCGCTGGTACACCGCCCATACTGGCCATGTTATGTCAGTGAACCTCTTCATGTGAAGCAGATGACCCGCTCGACTGACTGCGGAGAATTAAAATGGCATCCAGGGACAACAGCAAGAACACAAAGACAACTGCTTCACCAGCAAACAATGCCTCGCAAGAAGACAAGGAAACGGGAGCGCATGCCACGACGAAGTATCGCCAACCCACGAGACCCCTGAAACCACGAGTGAGCATGCAAGTCAACGTTGGGGGCAATATGTCGAACATTTGGTTAAGTAACCCAAACCACCTTGAGAAGACGTATATACACTTGACGCGCGTCCGACCTGATCCCCTAACAGACCAAGCGTGAATGCTAGCTTCTTTGTAAAGTCAATGAGTACTCACAACCATATATACTCGATTTCATCGCCCAGAGTAAGAAGGGCGTCCCAGATGACCAGCGCCACGGAGGCGCCTTGGCGTGAATTAGTACAGTCCAGACGGCGTACATTGCCCTCCCCCCCCAAAAAAAAAAAAGGCTCACCAGAAGAAAGGACAACAGATTGATATATGTATTGGTTGGCCAGTGGTGGTCCTGAAACCAGCAGTTCGTGTTGTAGGGCCACGAGCATGAGATGTTATCGCAGTTGATGGTGAGAACGAATCTGGCCGCCGCCCAGGACTTCAAGGGAAAGGGAAGGAAGAAACAATCGAGAGTCCGGGGAGGGTCTTAAGGATAGACCCAGTCTGTATCATTTTAAAGAATCGCTCCCCTGTTTGACGTACGTACATCGGGCCAATTTTGCAAGGAGCCCCACTGATGCGTGGTCAAGCACGTTTCGGGGGCAATAGTCTCTGGGTAGAAAACCCCTTGAACAAGTAATACGGAATTTCTTCAAGCAGCCGGCATCTGGAAATTGGGGCTTTGAGTTAAGTAAACAACGTTGGATTGGTCCGGACTCTAGCGGAGCTATTGACACATGTCAACAGAGCCGCATCCAAGAGATCTCAGTCGCGACAGCAACTTTCATCCCCAGATAGGTAACCTTGCATATGGTCGCATGGAAGCAATGCAAGGTACCTCTAATCCGGCTGAATTCGTTGCGGGAGCGTGAACGTGGCTCGCCCAAACCTCGAGGCTCGGTACCCCTGCAATGCCTATTCAACTCCACTGCATTGAAAATTAAAAATAAAACAAAAAAAAAAAAAATCCAAGAGGGGGTATACGCACTTGATAGCAATACCAAGCATGTAGCAAGATCTTTGTTCCATAGCGGCGATCAATGGCTCAAACGCTGCAGTCGTGTGTCATGATGATACAGCGGTCACGGATTATTCATGCGCCGGATCCCTGAACGACGCCCCTCCAAGTTGCACTTATTTGCCTTGGTAATTGGTGAAAATATCCGCCGAGTCCTCCAATGAGCACACGAGAAAAAGAGTGATACGCGGGCGCCACGCGCTAATGTGTACCTTACAGTAAGCATTGCCACGAAATGATCGCATGGCTTCCTCGGACCGGGAGTCGTGATATTTCATGATGTTAACCCTGAAAGATCGATGTTTCAGAGAAGCGCCGAATACTTGAACCAGCATCCTGCGATGCGACGATCGGACGGAAGTTAACCCTGACAAAGACAATCAAGGGGCGTGAGATCCATTTTGGGTCTCAATGACGCGACTCGTCCAGCTGCGTGCCACATAACGATAAGTACGAGTGTCTAGCAACCTTGTTGACTTGGACGCTTTTCCCATAGACACTTCTTTGTTCTTTATTCCCTCTCATCCTGAGTCTAGACTCGACTAGACACCACAACTCGGACTTTTCCACCTTTTGTCCGCCTTTACAACACCGCTGTCGTAGACTTGCCCTCTCTTTCGCCACCCATCTCGAGCCATTTGCTCGCACGACTGAGGCTGAAGTCCCTACGCTTTGGCATAGCTTATGCCGTTACTTGTCTTGGCGCCACCTATCGCGAAGTAACCTGTACATTCTCGTCTAGGCTGCTCGCAATGTTGTGCAGCCTGACCATTATCCCACAACCCGACTACATGTGCAGTTACTAACTCAGTGTCCTCTGTGAATAGTTATTTGCAACCACGTCAGATGTTACCTCCGCTGATAAACCAGTTTCGCTACATTAACCTGCGCAAAAACATTTTCAAGTACACCATGCCGCGATACGACAAATCGAACATACAGCTAGCTGAAAGGGCTCATGGCGTGGGGTCGGAAATGGTAGGAAGGAAAGAGTATTCCACGACCTACGCTGGATTTCGTAGAACGCGCGACCCGGACCATTGAAAACATACGCTACGAGAAGTCCGAAAGGACCGAGTGGCTGGATTTGATGGCGCCTCATTTGTGATCGCGAGAAGTATGTGCGGCGTTGATGCGGAGGACGTCATGTTTCTTACAAGGATCTAGATGAGGCATGTGTACACTCGGATGGAGATTCTTCTTCTTGCACGTTTGGGTCGAAGACTTCGTCGTGAAGGAGGTTGATCTGACATTGGGGAGGCCACGGTGGGGGACCTGGGAACGGTCGGACAGGGTTTTTGGCGATGGCCGTCGGAGGGATGTATGGGCCATCTGCGGGTGCAGTGTCGCTCTAGTCACGACATAGGGATGAAGCTCAAAAATATACTCGTCGAAGGTATCCGGAAGCTATGTTGTGTATGCTTTATTTCAGTTCTTCTCCCAGGATGAAAAACAGGACCAACCCCGGCCGCGTCCTCCATGGAGCGTCGACCTGGAAAAAAACATGAACAATTGGGCGAGCGCGTGGACATCCAAAGCGAAGAGACGAAATTTACCTTCGGTACCTCGACAGGTCGACCTCGAGCACAGATTCAAAGTGTTCGAGAATGGCGAAGAAGATCCAGAGTCACTCCAGATTACTCCTCGGATGCTGAATATGTTCTAGGATGAGGATCGTAATCGCGTTAGTGTGGCCTCTGGCTCCATTTCAATCAACGCGGAAACTAGGAACGAGTGCTTTCCTCAACTTATATGTACAGTACACTGTCTCATAATGCATATGGTAATAGTGCATAAATCTCATAGTGAATAGGATTTTGTGGATCCCATTTCGGGGCAGTGGAAAATTGGATAATAATGAATAATGCATAATGCATTGACATGATTGGCCCATTATGCAGTATGGCGGGCCACAATGGGTAGGTGGGAGCATGGTCAGGTACCCAGCCCACACCTTTCGGAGGGGTATGTCATGGAATGTATGGATTTCGGGGCTATTGTACAGCAGTAGAGGTACGCGAGAATGAAGAATGGACAACAATGAGGTGATCGAGGTCGACTCTGATGATGAAGACGAGCCCAGAAAACCTGACATTTCCCACACCGAGATGATCGATTTTTGTGAGAAACTCATGGAGGCATGTTTGCAGCATGGAGACACCTCATCAGACCTTCCGCTCAACTTATTGACACATCTTTGTCATTTCCGCATTACCCTTCATCAGGAAGAGCTTCTCCATGCCCAACAGACCACTTTAGATGCATTCATCACCCACCCAAGTCACCAATCCTTTGGCACGCATGCGTAGCTGTATCATGACTGTCACATTTGTCATGATGTGTGACAGATATGGTAATGAATATAGCTCATAATGCATAAATTTTTTCGTCTCCCGTCCATATGCATTATGAGATAGTGTACTGTATGTGATCAGTCACGGTCACGGTTGGGTCAAACACAAGGCTCACGCCGCTCACCAGATAACTGTCACAAGTACACTTCACAATCCCATATTTCCTGGCTACTCCCTTTATCCGTGAGTCCGTTGTGCTTTTTTCCCTCCAAGTCCAACACATCCGAGATCCTTACTCAGGTTCAAGACTATCATCCAAGTCACAGTCATAGTGACGCCGCGGCTACCGAAACGATTTTCAATTCCCGACCCTAAGTACACTGACCACCATACTGACCACCGTGACATCGCCGATCCGAATCGCTGTCTGGGCAAGTGCGCATCACGGTGAACCAGTAACCCACCTACTATGCCACGTGTGAGTAGCCATGAGCTCAATGACTTTGTTAATGACAACTTGAACTTGAAGG
>JBBPLG010001009.1:0-11011 GCA_038089695.1 Xanthoconium separans | reverse complement strand
ACGGCGATGGCGATGGCGATGGCGAACTGTGGTACGTACACGGGATCGGACCGGAACGATCGGAAACGGCGTGGAGGAACAACGCATGGTCGTCCGACGGGTGCAACGTCGAGCTCGTTATCCCAAGGCGTGCGATCGCCTGGCCGGCTTGTCAAACGACGACCGATGAGCATGGCGATGTAGACATGGCTGACAAGACACGATTGTCAAGGTTTGCGCCTCGAGGATTCAATTGGAGAAGGCCTCGTTCTCGGTGCGATGCCTCCGAACCGAGGGAGTGGATATGCATTCATTCATTGTTGCTGCGAGTCTAGACGCGCGTCGTGGAGCTGTGTCTCGGTATTCATTCAACTTTTTTTTTGTCGTGGAGTCTAGTCTCTATTGAATTGTGTGGTATTGTATGTATCGAGGGTTTAATATTTTTAATTACCGATGGACCCACTGTCTTGTTTCTTTTTTTTTCATGTACGCCGGGTGGCGATGATGGTGATGAAGAAGGACAAAGGAAAGTGTATTTTGGTGTACCTCCTTTCGGACCGATTAGAACGAGTTTGGAATCGATGCTACGCCGGTCATATCCCAAGTCGTCGGGTAAATAACAGACGCGATCGTTTGACAGATCCTATCCATCACCGAGCCCAGGGGCTAGAACCGATATATGTATATAGGCGTGCCTATGAATAGTGCTGCATCGATATCTCATAATTCTGTAAACAGCCAGAATCGATCGTAGCCAGCCCAGTGGGACACCCAGCTTTTTGGCACAGATGGGACGAGGGTTAACGTTTCCGTTCGCGCCCCCCTGGAAGGGTCGTACTCATGACTCTCGACCTCGCGGGTGTGTGTGGATCGACTCCGGTCTCTTGTGGTGTTGTTTGGCTTCTTCGAAGGCAAGGGCGTGTGGGCAGCCGAACAAGCACGAGAACTGGAAGCGAGGCCTGGAAGTGACCTCGTGAGGTGTGTTCATCGGCTCTCGGGCCGGTCTCTCGTCGTTTGGCTCTCATTCTTCCCAAGGTCGCTGGGCGGCCAAACAAGGACTTGATTTCGTTGAACACGAACTTGAAGACCACGCAGGACCGTCGCGAGTCTAATCTACGTATAACACTGCACACATGTCTACGTGCAATCAATGTCAGACAGAACGATCGTCAGATAAGTACTACACCACTACATGTGTCGACATTCGGTCAGGCTGATCCGAGTCATAGAAAACCCTGTAAACGTCATGCCCAGACTGAGCTTCTCTGAGGAGGTCTCTCAGCTGCACCTGACGTTCGTCGCCAAACGTCGCGATCGTCGGTGCAAACAAAATGTCCGTCTCGTGCGTGATGCGGTCGGCTACCCTCTCCTTCCACGCTTTCCACACGTCTCTTTGATCTGGAACAAGCATGTCGAGGAACGCAAAGACATCGATGTGGTCGACAGGACGGGGGATTCGGTGACAGATGACGAGGCATTGAAATGTCGCTGCTGCCGCAAAAGTGTCGAACTGCCATTTCTGGACCGACGGGCGTCCGAGGGCGTCCAGTAATCTGGCAGTTGAAATGGGATAGTCTCGAGGCTGATAGCCAGTCAAGAAGAAAACGAATGAAAAAGTGTGCCACAAGCTACAGATGAGAAGGAGTATTTTTGCCGCAAGATGTTCGAAGTGCCAAAGAGAGCATAGGGTGACATAAAACTGGAAAACCACCACTTTGACCACGGAAAATGCGTCGGGATCTGCAGGATTCACTAGTACATAGGATACGTTGATGATCGTAGTTGCGACCTGTAGTGGTATGGCTAGCGGTGTGGCCCACAACACCAGATACAGCCCACAGAGGGTAATATAGAGCAAGTTGTACAGAACTTCAATTCCAGTGTGTTCAATAGGGTCATTGGACAGATCTCGAGGACACTCCTCGTCCCTTTGGACACGCACACGAGTCCCAACATGGTCAGGGTGGGATAGGTTGAAGCTACTCTCTGCAATTGCCTCGAGGACAACTTGACTCCCATTCAGGACCACAGTAAAGTCTTGATCGAAGAGAACGGCAGACCCGGGAATTGATGTGTTTGATCGTAGAGCAAGCGAGAGGGTGCCTTCTCCCCAAGATACAGCATAGATGCAGAAGAGCAAGTGGAAAGTGAAGAAGGTAGTCCACAGATCAGTTGGCAGTTGCGACATAATCCCTGGCATCATGAAGATTACCCATAGCAATAAGCAGAGTTCTAGGGTGGCATTGTAGGATATGAGCTTGAAGATGAGACCATAAAGATCATCTCGTGTGCTATGTCTGTTTCGGGCAATGAGGTGAGAGCCTTCGTCATTAATATTGATGGTTGCGACACAAGGTGGGTCAATGCCTGGTGGGAACGCTGTTTCTGCATAACGCTCATGATGGGCTCGAGCCTTGGCGTACTCGAGGATTAATTTCGCTAGACGTCCTGACTGACGTTTCCTGATACGCAGCATCGGGTAGACAACATCTGGTCCCAGCTGCTTTCCGCGCCAAATGGATAGAAGAAGCAACTGGAGGTCGTCGTCTGGGGCAGTATCAAAAGGATTTTCGGCGATTTCTTGAAATCTCGAGAAAAGGCATCTCGTGTTTGCACAGAGACGGTGTTGCACATCCTGTGGCACATAACAATATGTGGACTGCCTGAACTTGCTCCACGTGGACTGGATAAAAGACTCGCGAAACGAGGAGTCTATGAGATCTGTGGACCACTCAGTCGTGAACTAGGTGAAGATAAATGATCATTACCTAAATCCCTGGCAGCGGTATCAGTCATTTCGAGAAATGCGTCAATACAACTAATGCGCACAGGAGGTATGATGGTGGAAGGGTCCAAGATCTATACTTGCTGTACAGTACAATCTGAAGAAACCGCGATTTGTAAGCCAAAAAAAATGTAGTCAAAGTTCGAACAGGAGCACCTTCCAGATCGAACTCTTCGTCTTTGTCGCTGTTCTTGCCACGTATTCGGTTTAAAGGCCGACTCCCGAGGTGAACCGCGCGAGGGAGTCCCCCCTGAGACACAAGAATATGGGTAAGTGGGCTAAGGCATCCCTCCTCGTCCTTTACGTCGCCGTCACCATCCAGCCGCTCACGCTGCTTCTTTCGAGTCTCTTTCTATTGAATTGTCTGGCGGTGGTATTGTATGTATCGAGGGTTTAATCACCGACTACCATTTGTTTCTTTCATGTACGCCGGGTGGCGATGAAGGGTATGCTTTTCGTTGCATGTTCTTACCTCCTTTGGGACTGACTAGAACGATTTTGGATCATATCGAACGCCAGTTCATACCCAAGTCGTCGGAAACGTCTTTGACAGATCCCATCCACCATCAAGTCCTGGGCCGGATCTACCGATTGGCCGTGCCTAGAATGAATAACGTTTCGAACGGGTCGATCACGGTATTCGTCAGCCGCCTCTCGCGATCGAGCGAGCGTACTCGCTCCTTGATGTTGTATCCCATTTGCGTTTCAAACTGCGTTGGACTCGGATGAGACGTGGTGGAGGTTTTTGGGTTTTTTCTTTGGTGCTGGGTGCTGGTGCCGACCAAGGTGTCCTTTGGGTGACCGTGCACGGGGATGAACGGGCAATATGAGGTGATGTGTGGTGAGCATGGGGCCATGGGCAGTGGGACGTAAAGAAGACCATGTGCGAGGAGCCTGGAAGGGTCGAATAGACTACTTGGAGCGATGGTAAAGGAGGCGGGATATATTATCTATCTTTACGATCTTTGCTGAATATGAACTTGAAGACCACGAGTAGTGGTATCTACGACAGCAGGCAATGCTACACATCTATATGCGATCCACGTCAGAACGAGCGCGATTGACAAATGAAACTTTTCATAAAGACAAGGCAAAACGATCTCTGGCATCATTGGAGGGTCAAAGTTCGGTTGGGCCGATCCGAGCCATAGAAAGCCCTATAAACATCATACCCAGACTGAGCTTCTCTGAGGAGGTCTCTAAGCTGTACCTGACGTTCGTCGCCAAACGTCGCGATCGTCGGTGCAAACGAAACGTCCGTCTCGTGTGCGATGCGATCGGCTACCCTCTCCTTCCACGCTTTCCACACGTCTCTTTGATCCGGAACAAGCATGTCGAGGAACGCAAAGACATCGATGTGGTCAACAGGACGGGGGATTGGGTGACAGATGACGAGGCACTGAAATGTCGCTGCTGCCGCAAAAGTGTCGAACTGCCATTTCTTGACCGACGGGCGGCCGAGAGCGTCGAGCAATTTAGCAGATGAAATGGGATAGTCTCGAGGCCGGTAACTAGTCGAGAAGAGGGCGGAAAACGACAGTGCTGGCCAGGAGTTATAGACGACAAGGAGTTGTATGGTCTCCGCAAGATCTTCAAGTTTACTGTTCAGAAGCATGCACAGGGTGATATAAGTCTGAAAAAGCACCACTTTGACCACAGAGAGCGTGCTTGGATGTGGAGGGGTTATTAGTATACGAGATACATTGACAAAGGTAGTTGCGACTTGTAGCGGTGATGATAGTGGTGTCATCCACAGTACCACACAGAAGGCAATGCAGACCATGTCGATTCCAGTGAGTTCGACAGTGTCATCAGCCGAATCTCGAAGCCATTCCTCGTCCCTTTGGACTCGTACACGAGTCCACGCATGGTCAGGGTAAGATAGGCTGAAGCTACTCTCTGCAATCGCCTCGAGGAGAATATGGTTCCCGTTCAGAACCACAGTAAAGTCTCGATCCAAGAGTACAGCGCACCCCGGAATTGATGTGTTCGATCGTAGAACGAGCGCGAGGGTGCCTTCTCCCTGGAATATAGCATAGATGCAAAGAAGCAAGTTGAAAGTGAAAAGGATAGCCCACAGATTCCGTGGCAGTTGAAACCGCCAGAGCGGAAAAAGGCCTTGCATGAAGTATACGATTAACTTCAGCCAGAGTGCTAGGAAGGTATTGCAGAATATGAGCATGAAAATGAGACCATAAAGATCGACCCGTGTGTTGTATCTGCTTCGAGCAACGGGGTGAGAGCATTCGTCGCCGAAATTTATGGTTGCGACGCAAGGGGGATCAACGCCTTGTGGGAATGCCATATCTGCCGCATACCGCTCGTGATGGCGTCGAGTCTTGGCGTACTCGAGGATTAACTTCGCTAGATGTCCTGACTGCCGTTTCCTAATACGCAGCATCGGGTAGACAACATCTGGTCCAAGCTGTTTTCCGCGCCAAATGGACAGGACAAGCAGCCCGAGGTCATTGAGGACAAGTGCAAAGCCTGGAGGATCTCGAGCGATTTCAAGAAATCTCGAGGGAAAACCCCTCATGTTTGCACAGAGACGCTGTGGCACATATATGGACTGTCCAATCTTGCTCCACATGGACCGAGTAAGAGACCGCCAATATGAGGACTCTATGAGGACCACTCAGTCACAGATATTCAACTGGTGAAGATACACGATCATCACCTAAAAATTTGGAAGCGGTATCACCTGAACCAAGGTCAATTCGAGGCATGTGTCAAGGTAAATGATGTGTGCACCGTGACGGAGGGACGGTCGAAGGGTCGAAGATCCTACACTTGCTGTAGCAGTGCGGCAATTCAAAGGCCCAAGAAACAGCGATTTATAAGCGAAAACGCTTTCGAACCGGCGACTGTTGAAAATTACAGCAAGCCTTGTTGAGAATTAGGTGAAGATAAATAATCGTTGGCACCTGGAAACCCGACAGCGGAATGGCATCTGAACCAAGGTCATTTTGAGACAGAGATGGCAGAAGGGGTCAAGATTTGTAAGTGCATAGCGATCGGCCTCATGATTGTGAGGCGTGTTCGGCTCCTCAGACAACCATGATCAGCCCGTCAAAAGCGTGTACTGTAGTCTCCTGAATGCCTTCCAAGTGATTGAAAGATGCGGTTCTTCCAAAAAAAAAAATCCCATCCCAAGGTAAAAACGATTGTGACAATCATCACCGACGGTCACCCGGTTGTACATAGAAAGCCATATACATATCATACCCAGACTGCGCTTCTCTGAGGAGGTCTCCAAGTTGCACCTGACGTTCGTCGCCAAACGTCGCGATCGTCGGTGCAAACGAAACGTCCGTCTCGTGCGTGATGCGATCGGCCACTCTCGCCTTCCATGCTTTCCACACGTCTCTTTGATCCGGAACAAGCATGTCGAGGAACGCAACGACATCGATGTGGTCGACAGGACGGGGGATGTGGTGACAGATGACGAAGCACTGGAATGTCGCTGCTGCTGCCAAGGAGTCAAACTGCCATTTCTTGACCGACGGACGTCCGAGGGCATTGAGCAATTTTGCAGTTGAGATGGGATAGTCTCGAGGTCGGTAGCCAGTCAAGAAGAGAGCGCAAAACGAAACTGTGGGCCACCAGCCATAGAAGAAATGGAGTATTTTTGCGGCAAGATGGTCAAAGTGCACAAGAGAGCCTATCGTGACAGCAAATTGAAAAAGGATCAATTTGGCAATAAAGATCATTGTGGGATGTGGAGGGTTTACTAGTATACGGGATACGTTGACGACGTTGGCTGCAATCTGTAGTGGTGTTGCTAGTGATGTCGTCCGGAATTCCAGATACAGCGTAAGGAGGACCATGCAAACCAGGTCGCGAAAAATCTCGCTTCCAACGTGTTCAGCAGCGTCTACGAACGGATCTCGAGGAGCCTCCTCGCCGCTTTGGAACACGTGGTCAGGGTGAGATAGGTTGAAGCTACTCTCTGGGACAACTTGGCTCCCGTTCAGGACCACAGTAAAGTCTTGATCCAAGAGAACGGCAGAGCCCGGAATTGACGAGTCCGATCGTAGAGCGAGCGCGAGGGTGCCTTCTCCCCGGAATACAGCATAGATGCAGAGAAGCAGGTTGAAAGTGAAAAGGGCAACGAACAAATCAGGCGGCATTTGTGACGGCCCGAACGAATCAACGTCTTGCATATCGAATACGAATATCGTCAGCGAGAGTGCCAAGGTGGTGTGACAGAGTATGAGCATGAAAATGAGACCATAAAGATCGACTCGTGTGCTGTATCGGTTTCGAGCGATGGGGTGAGAACCTTCGTCATCAATGTTTATGGTTGCGACGCAAGGTGGGTCAATGCCTGGTGGGAACGCTGTTTCTGCATAGCGCTCGTGATGGAGTCGAGCCCTGGCGTACTCGAGGATTAACTTTGCTAGACGTCCTGATTGGCGTTTCCTGATACGCAGCATCGTGTAGACAGCATCTGGTCCCAGCTGCTTTCCGCGCCAATTGGACAGAACAAGTAACTGGAGGTCGATGAAAACAGTATCCACAGGATCCTCGACGATTTCAAACAATCTCGAGAAAAGGCATTTCGTGTTTGCACAGAGACGGTGTCGTACATCCTGTGGCATATACTTGCTCCACATGGACCGAATAAGAGACTCCCGAACTTGAATGTGGATCACTCAGTCGCGAACTGGGCGAAGATAAATACTCGTTGGCACCTGGAAACACGACAGCGGAATCTTGTGACTCGAGGTCATTTCGAGACATGCGTCAAGGCAAGTGATACCTGCACGGAGGATGGTAGAAGAGCACTAAGCGATTGAGATTTGTAAGCGAAAAAAGGTGTTCAAAGATACAGCAAGAAGCTTCATAATCTACTGCGACTCTCTCCTGCATGCCCTCCAAAGTCGATGGAAGATGCGTTTTTTAAGATAGATCCGATCCATGATTAGAATAGTTTTTCCAATGGATCAATCACGGCGCCCGTCTACATCGCGTCTCGGTCAGCCCGCGCTATGTACCATGTCGACACGCACCTTTTTCACGACACGCGGCAACGTCCCCCTCTGGAACCCAACCCGCGTATTCCACTCGGTCCCCAAAGGCACCCCCATCCGCCGCTCAAACTGCGCCGCACTCGTATATGGGTAGGGCAGATCACGCACCAGGAACCGCGCCGCTTTCTTGTCGCGTTTCTCAGAGATGATCACGTGGGGTTTGGTGTGGTCTGAGCGGGCGGTAGGGGAGATCCCTGGGAGGGTCTTGACAAGGTGGGGTTTGGGCGGTTTTTTCTTGGTGCCGGCGCCACCCCAAGTGCCCTTTGGAGTGAGCGTGAACGGGATATTTGGGGATGGAGATGCACGGGGATGAACGGGCAATGTGAGATGGTAGGTGAGATTGGGCGGTGAGGGACGTAAAAAAAACGTTAGTTAGAAGGCGATGAGGTGATATACGTTGTGAAGTGGGGGACCTACCCAGCCTGGAAGGGTCGTATCGACCTCGCGAGGGGCGTCCGCTTCGATTTCCTGTCGTTTGGCTTCTTCAAACGTCTGTCATCGTATACGATCAAACGTTGCGTGGGTTCATGAAGTGGCGAAAAGAAGGATGCGCGTACCTGAACCACGTTGTCGCCTGCAAAGGCGAGCGCGACCAGATCGCGTTGTTGGAACGTTTCAACGCCCTTGGCACCCTTGCCCCCCTCTGCAGCGCGTTCTTGCACCTCGATCTCGCTCTCCACGTCCGATGCGTCGTCGTCCTGCACTGGACCATCCAACGCTTCCGCAACACCCTTTTTCGTTTTCGCCCTCTTCAAGTTGTTCTTGTTCTTGTTCTTCTCGCCCGACTCGCTAAACACGGCTAGCGGGGCCTCTGGAACCGTCAACACGTCGTTGGCGTCGATCTCGAGCACCGCATCGTCTTTGGCGCGTTCCCTCTCCTCCACACGCTTTTCTGTCTGTTTCTTGAGCTTATTCGAGGACTTGGCCAACGCGTCCGCGTCCTTGTGCACGCGCACCTCGTTGCGTTTCCGCGAAGGCCCCGAGGTCGCTGTAGGCACGAGCCAGGGGTTGGGAATGGATGTCGTTGTCATTGTCGGCGTGGACGTCGGGGTAGGTGTAGAGATGCTCGGCGCGGGGGTCAGGTCGGCGGTGAGTATGAGGTCAGCGGATTGGAGAGTGACGCTGGACGTATCCGAGGCCAGGGAACCGAGCGACTTGAGACCGCCTGGCGTCACTCCCGGTCGGAACGACAGTCGTCCGCCCGTGCGTTGCACGACGGGCGCGTCTTTGGAGGGATCGGCGGCAGTAGTGAGGTCCGCCTCGCCGTCGCCGTCGTCCTCTGCCCCGTCGACCGCAATCCACAGCTCCTTTTGAAATTCCTCAGCCTGCGCGTCCGCTTCTCGAGCCTGCTTCGCAGCCGCCTCGCGCATAAACTTCATACCAAACACGCTCTTGCTCCCAAGGGCCGGTTGCTCCGCGTCGTCCTCAGCGCGTAGCGCAACCAGCTCGTCAAACGCCCCACGTTTGATCGCCTCTTCGTCCTGTTCCTCGTCCCCGCTCTCTTCGCCCCCGCTCCCATCGTCGTCCTCGGCGTCGCTATTCTCCCCGCGTATTCGCCGGCGCAACTTCTCCCCGCGTTCGAGCATCTCATTGATCGCCCGCCGCTGATCCTGATCGAGCTCGTCGCGGCCCATCATCGCCTTGGCCCACTTGCCCGTATTCTTGTGTCTCAGTGTCGCACGCTCCCTCGCCCGTCGCACCTCAACCTTTAACCGTTCCTCCTCTCCCTCCGCGTCGCCATCGCTATTGCCGTCACCATCCAGCCGCTCACGTTGCTTCTTTCGTATCCGTCGGTACGTCTTACTCTTGATCTTGGCGATCCGTTTCGCCTTGCGGTCGGCGCGAAACGCGAGCTCGCGCATCAAGCGGAGTTCAGCGCGACGTGCGGCGACTTCTTCCACGCTCAGATGGGCCATTTTGAGCGCTTCGGTGTGGGGAATGTCTTGGTCGCGCAGCTGGGCCGACTTGAGGAGCGTGTCGACGGCGGATTCAAGGGCGTTGGACGGCTACGGTCGGGGTACGCGTTGAGTGTGCGCGGGGGGATGTCGAGACAAGGCAAAACGGCTTACCGTGAATCTGGCTGCGAGCTCAAGGTTGGAGACGCGACTCGGTTTTTCGGCTTGGAGAGGAAAGCTGAGGTGTTCTGCCTGGGGTAGAGGGTCAAGGGGATGCGTGAGGGGTTGGATCGCGTGAGGGGTGACGGACCTCTTTGATACGTTTCATCGTGGCGGACCATTTGTCGACCTCTTCTTTCGTCTTTTCGTATGCTGCTTCGCGGTCGAGACGTTCTTGTGCGCGTTGAGGGAGTGGTGCGGAGAGCGTCTTGGTTTTCGAGCTTGATGACGTGAGAGGTTTCGTGGCTCTCTTAAGGGCAGCGAGAGACTCGGACGACGCGAGCGGCGCCAAAAGGTCCTCTAGTTTGAGCGTCCCCGAGCCTGTACGGACGCATCAGAATACGAAATGTGGACATGGCTGAATAACGACGTACCTCGAACGCCAAACTCGCTCTCCTCGCCGGCTTCGGTGCGGTCGGTGACACGGCGACGTTTTCTTGGGCCAGGTTCGGGCGCGTCGTCGTCTGATTTGCGTTTGTGGGGGTCGAGGGTGGAGAGAAAGGTTTCCAGGTGGGCGAGGGCTGAGGGCGAGGGGTCCTCGGCGTCCGATTCGGCAGATACGTGTAGTTCGTCGTCGTCGTCATCAACAGCACTGTCTTGTTCCTCGTCCTCGTCTTCGGATTCTTCTTCACTCGTGCCTGTATCCACGTCTTGTGCCCCTCCCCACTCTACTTCCTCTAGTTCCACATCCGTAGTCTGTGGCTTTTTGTCGCCCTTGGGAGGTGTGTCGTCGTCGTCGTCCGCGTCTACACGCCCGTCAAAGACATCGAGGACGTCAAAGAACTCGCCTGAGCCATCTTCCTCCATCTCTGCCTCCTCATCGCTGGCCTCGTTCGAGACCGATCGCGAATCCCCTGACGACGCAGCCTCGTCCTCATTGAGATCCACCTCTTTTTCTACACGTCGTTTCCTGCTCAAAACACCCTAACGCCAACGTCAAGGCACATACGAAAAAAAAAAAAAGAGACGACAATCATAGACACACCTTGCGCACGAACCGCGAACCAGCAAAGCCCTCTTTATCGCTCTCCTCAAACGCATCCTCGCTCTCGATATCCTCGTCTTCGTCGCTGTCCACACCCGCACCCACACCCGCACCC
>JBBPLG010001008.1:0-11023 GCA_038089695.1 Xanthoconium separans | reverse complement strand
CTGTCTTATCTGATGATGTTGATGTTGTTGTTGATGTTGTTGTTGTTGGCTGAACTGGACTGGCATTTGGTGACCTGCCATGAGCCTTTGCAAGTCGTTCGTTGTCCCTTTGGTGGAGCGAAAAACCACACACCTAAACTAACCCTTCGATGGCGTGAGAATTTATTATGTAAAATATAAAATCACATGTCACGTGACATATTACCGCCGTCCCCACCATCCTCCGAGCAGACTCCCGAGCCCACCTTTGCTAGCCGTGGTTGCAGCCTCAGGTGTCTCTGGACGTACCACCTCCTCAAGCCTAGACTTCCCAGGCGGTCCAGAGACCACCTCTCGCTCTTCCTTGGCCGTCGCCGCCGCCACCTTGCCTGCACGCTCCGTTAGTCGATCCATGTCCAGCTGCACATAGTTGAGCCCAATGTCGAAGAATAGCGGCTTCTTGTACGTCTTCGGATCACCATCCAACGTACCCCCGTTGTACGCGAACCATTCGTTCTTCATGTCGGTTCCAGCCCTCGACAACGTCGAATCCAACCCGTCCACAGGCCCGACATCAAGTGGATACGACGCATCCGCAGGTGTGGTTATCCCGGAGAGGGCTGCTAACACAGATCGCGTCTCTCGCACGTGTAGCGTAGCATGCTGTATTAGCGTCAGTGCTTCCCCGTACTTTTTCACAGCGACGTAGCACTGCCCAAGGAAAAAGCACCTGGGACTACATCAGTCGACGTGACAAACATCACCGTGGACATTCGTACCGTCGTGCTCTTGTATACGTCAGCCTTGCTTCAATTGCCGCTGCAAGGTCTGGACTCTCGTCCACGATGCTCAGATTTCGCATCTGTGTTAGACTTTGCACGACGGTCTCGAGCAACTTGACAACAGCGGGGTACAGTCTCGAGTCGACTTGCCCGGTCTTGGGCTCGCTTTGGGTTCGAGGCGGGTGTGAGTTGAGCAACGTGCTCACGAGAACTAAATCGCGCTGAATCCGTCGCGACAACAACTGATAGACAATATACCCGTGCACAAACTGCATGTCGCGCGTACCTCCTGCAGCAGTAGACACTCCGCCAGTGTTCTGTAGAAAGTCAGCACATGCAAGGGAAACATGACTCAACAGACCTGTTGCGCTTCCAATAGCTTTCTCGCCACCTCTTCCGCATCGCTCAATGCAAGAAGAACAGCATCGTAGGCGGCAACGCCCTTCTTCGACCCAAGACCTTTCCTTTTCTTCTTCCCCTTGTCGTCCATTATACCATCATCCCCCGCATCTCGAGGAACAGCGATTTTCCCCTCCGCCTCCTGAACTTTCAACAACACATCCACCAACTCCGGATTCCTCACCGGTACCGGCTGCCCTTCCCACATCAGTGGTTCCAATCGCTTCTTGTCTTGACCGCTCTCAGCTCCCCGCTCCCCGCTGAACGCCTTGATCAACCCATCGCAATCTTCGACAATATCTCCCCGATGCCTGCCCGCAACTTGCTTGACGATTCCATCGATATCATACGCCATTTCTCTCCCAAGCTCGTGAGCGCAGTGCCTGATCTCCGGCCCGATTTCATCCGCATAGAGGGTCGCAAGTGCCTGATCCCGGGTCGTCTCCGCCCTCTCCGAAAGTTCGTCCAACAAACTTCTCGCGACGCTCAGTTGGATGAGCGCGTCTTCGAATTCGTCCCTGTACCGTAGGAATCGACCATTCACGACGAGCGTATATACCGTGGCTTGGATAAGAGAAGATGCCTTGAGGCGGGATGCTGCGTAAAGCGATTGACAGTGCGAGAGAAGCTGTGTGGACCAGTGAACCGCACGTCTGAAACGTCCCGTCGCACTGTGGCGAAGTGTACCCGCGTGCGACTCGTTCGCCGGAACAAGCGACCGCGCAACGAGGTCCTGAGAATATGCCCAGGCCCGTTCGGCCTCGAATAACAAGAGCTGGAGACTGCGCAATCAAAAAAAAAACGCAGACGACATGGCTCACGGCAAAACTCACTGTCCATCCTTGATCATGTCCGTCGTCAAGGACGGCAACTTTTTGAACTCTTTGCCTTTGCCATGGGTCATCTTTAGGGTCGATCGCAGGCGATGCGTCCTGTTCCCGCAGTGTTTTCTGTAGCGCGTCAAATCGTTGTATCGAAGACCGTATGCGCTACGCTGCTCGTTGGCGAGCTGGAGGGCTGTCCATCACGACGTAGTATGGATGTCAAGTTGCGACGCAGATCTGCTGGGTCATACCTTGGAAGGACACTTTGCCATCGCTCATGGTGTGTGGGGGTTCCACTATGCTTTTGAATTTATTTATTTATTTAAGTCGACTTAGACGTTGACTCCTGTCACGTGAGGACTGTTTCTAGTAGCAACCCCTAAACAACACACCACGACTATGCACAATGGCTCTGGCCTGCAGGTACCACCCACTGTAGAAGACATCACACGTGCATACCTGCTAGTCGAGGCCGTTCAGGATACCGATACGAGTCAAATTCTGGGTAAGTGCGCTGGAACCTCGATCCACGGTCTTCACCATTCCCCTAATTCAGGTAGAGCTGTTGATGTTATGAACGCAAACGTATACTTTAATCGGCTGCTGAACACGATGGATCCACAAATCGAGGCTCTTCAGACACTGTTTGACGATGAGGCCTCTCAAACGGAGTCGAACGACTCGCAGACGTCGTTCAACACACTCCGGGCCGACTTTGACAATTTTCGAGCTCTCCTTCCTCCCTTCGAGAACAACGTTGGCCGCGAGTTCAACACTATCCGTACAGACCTTCGTCAAGGTGTCAGCAGTGTGCAAAACCATCTTCGTGGCCTCCGTCACAGCACTGGCGTTCTGCAAAATCACGTTGCTGCAGAGTTCCTCGGCCTACGTGAATAACTCACGACAGACTTTCTCAACGTGAACAATCGGGTCGGCACCTTAGAAAACACAACCACCGCAGCGTTTCTCAACCTGCTCGAGCAATCCCACGCCGAGTTTCTTAACCTCTATAATATGCTTGGCGGTCTTCGGACCGACATTGAAACTAGATTTGCTACTCTTCAAGACGGGTTTGGCGTCATTCGGAAACAAGTCGAGAAACTCCAGCTCGAATTTGGGGCCTTCCGCAACACGCTCCATCTCGAATTTGGGACCTTCCGCGACACGCTCCAGCACCAATTACTTGATCTGCAGCGTACCACAATTCAGGTAAGCCTTTTATCTGTTTTGTCTTGTCTCGCATCTCATGCAACATCCTAGGCTTACAACCGGGGATGTGGAGACGGCCGTTTATTTCCGTACAAGGTTGTTCCTCCCATTCCAGGGCGGAGCATTGACACTGTAAGCATAATATTTTTTCTAGCCTACGGGTATGCTTCCATAGTTCTATCAGTTGCCAGATCTCGTCAATTTAGAGACAATCCTTAACCTCACAGAGGATGACCTCCAAGGTTATCTTAGCGGGTATGGTGTTGTCGTTCATGCCGATATGAGCCACCAGCGGAGGATAGAATTACTCAAGTGGGTTGTCGGCGCAACCGACACTCCTATAAATGTGTAGCATACTGCCTGGTGCTCGTGGTACCAGCCTTGTTCTTGTTCCATTAGATGTGCAGACACAACGTCACTGGTCATCCGGAAAGAACACCAATTTCAAACACTAAGGTCCTAGAGCTGACACGAACCGTGGGGCTACCATGTACGCACCATTTCAATGCACGTTCTCTCCTGCTCACTCAGACCCACAGCTAGGAGGCTTTTCAATGTTGACTGCTTCTTAGGAGCTTGTCACCCTCATCGGGTTGGTCCATTAAATCTATGCCATATTATCCGCCCGTCCAGCCAAGGTACATGGCGATATCTTTTGTGTAGGCAGGTCCAAAGCGTCCAGCCTGTACTCGGATGCAAAGGCGACTGGCAACGGATCCTCTCAGCAAGTCTTCGCAAACCTTGTTGCAATCTCTGGGGACCAAAGTTGAACCCTTGGGCAACCATGTCCTCGGGGAGGGTCTTGACATCTACACCCGATGCTCAACGTCGTTTTGGCGTGGAATTGCTGCAGAGATCGTCGTCGGGCCACCGCCATACGAGTCCTACGCAGCATTGCACATCGACGCGCAAGTATTGAATGCGATGCCACGGGATCGCAGTACACACTGTCAGTTGACACAGTTTAATAGAAATGGCTAGAATTTTGGACTTAATGTACTGGATGCGGAAGTCACATGAGCGTAAATGCACAATGGTGGGGCAGACACGAACGCAAGTTCTTCTGTCGTCTTAAAAGGGATGGTGCAGAGCAAGCCAAGATCTTATGGCTCATCAAAGGAATGCGATACAAGCAATGATACGGGCGGTAAGCGCGACGCCGTATATCTGGAAGATAATGTTCAGTCAAGTTCCATTTCGAGTTTACGGGAGATGATATGCACATGCCGGACGCTAAGGAAATCACAATCACGATGGGTCTTTGTGCGGTAGAACTCGTTCGCGCGACGGCTCAGAGTCGATCATTGACCAACAGTCGATGGTCAATAGTATGTGCCACTTCCTTGCAAGGGACACCTGTCAACGGACGAATGAGTCCCGTCTGCGGAAGATCAAAGATTACCGCGACAAGTCAAGTGTGTCTACTCTCCAAAACTGTCTGCATGGGAATCAACTTCTTTCCAGACAGATCCAATTTAAATCAGTACAGACCATAGTAGGAGCAAGTTGAGGCGTGATGATAGACAGCGACCGAGTCGAGAAAAGACTTTGAGGGATGGTGCCAAGTTCGTGTGGTTTGTCGAGGCAAAGCTGAACAAAAGAAAGTATATGGTTGGCGACTCGAACATTGTGGTCGTTCATGGCCAAAATTGACCGGTGACCGCCCAGTAGCAAGCTCAATCACCATCACAAAGGTTCTCCATGTCATGGGATTCGAGCTGGATGCAAAGAAACCATGTCGCGTATGTCACAGGTGGTGAATAAGTAAGGAGAGGCTGTCTGGACCGTATGTGCTACGCCGTTCGAACGTTGACGAGCTGGAGGGCTGTCCGACATCATGCCGTTTGGTATGTTGTGGCGGGACGTAGTAGAAACTACCAGATCGCACGAGTACTTACCTACTTAGCCAAGCTAAGCGCGTTCATCATTTATATATTCCCGACACCTCTTTTTTCCTTTTTTTTCCTTGTATCATTGACGACCACTTGCAGCAATGACCGAGACGCTACCGCCCACGCTGCAAAACATCTTGGACCAGAAATCACTTAAATGGATATTCTGCGGTACGTCCGACCCGCCGTCATCCGCAATCACGCTCACTTCGGTACAGGTGGTAAAGGCGGCGTCGGTGAGTGCCCCGAGCCCGAGTCGGATTGCTGTTACCAACGCTGCCGTGGACAGGCAAGACAACCACGTCCTGCTCACTCGCCATCCAGCTCGCACAATGTCGCGAGTCCGTCCTCCTCATCGTAAGTACACCCTCTCATCGACCTACCTCCACCGTCGAAACGCTCGCATCCTAGTCCACAGATCCAGCACACAACTTGTCTGACGCCTTTGGCCAAAAGTTCTCCAAAGATGCAACCAAAGTCAATGGGTTCGACAACCTGTTTGCGATGGAGATCGACCCCACGAGCGCCATTCAGGAGATGGTCGAGCAATGTACCCGCCTTCTCTTTATTCGTCGATTGCATAGTCTTTCTCACACGTTCGTCTACCCTCAGCCGACCAGAACGGAATGATGGGATCGATGATGCAAGATCTGGCCTTTGCCATCCCGGGCGTGGACGAAGCCATGAGCTTTGCCGAGATCATGAAGTCATGTCCTCCGTCCTCCCCACCATTCGCGTTTCTGACACCATTCTAGGCACGTCAAATCGATGGAGTACTCTGTCATCGTCTTTGACACCGCACCGACCGGCCACACCCTTCGTTTTCTCTCCTTCCCCACCGTCCTCGAGAAAGCGCTGGGAAAGCTGAGTACCCTCAGCGGTCAATTTGGCCCCATGATCCGACAAATGTCATCCATGATGGGCGGGCAACAAGACTCTCAAGAAGACATGTTTGCCAAACTCGAGTCGATGCGCGCCGTCATCAACGAGGTCAACACCCAATTCAAAGACCCAGTGCGTGTAGCATCACTCGTGTTCTCGTCGTCGGTCACTGACATAGTGGCGCGTGTCTTGCTTTACAGGAAAAGACCACGTTTGTCTGCGTCTGCATATCTGAATTCTTGTCCTTATATGAGACGGAGCGTCTCGTACAAGAATTGACGGCGTACGAAATCGACACGCACAATATCGTCGTCAATCAGCTACTCTTCCCAAAGAACTGTACGCCTTTTTTCTCAAGCGCTCTTTTAACGGCCCCGAAATGACGATACCGACACAGCGTCCAATTGCGAGCATTGCAAAGTGCGTCAAAAGATGCAACAAAAGTATCTCGCCGAGGCACACGAACTCTACGACGAATTTTTCCACATTATCCAGCTCCCGTTGCTCACCGAGGAAGTACGCGGTCCACAGAAGCTCGAAGAGTTTAGCAAGATGCTGGTACAACCATACGTTCCAAACTTGGATTGACTAAACTCGACAAGAGTGCTTTGGCATTGTCTGACGAGGGCTGATATTGGACACTAGTAGTAGTGGCTTAGTTTGATTGACTGTGCCGGGATACCATGCGCAATAAAGTAATCGTGCTGGGCCGTGATGACAATGCCCAGCAAGCAGGAGATCTTGAGACGAACTGGACGTCAGACAAAGTGTTTCCAGTGTGATCCTCCATGTTCACCAGTGACACCATCAATCTCGGTAGTAACGCGAAGTGGCGCGGATCATAACGTATAAGGTGTTCTATACTTTCTCGATTGTGCGAGAGTAAAATCTAGTCCCAGTGTAAAAACACTCTCCGACTGTGACCGTCAAACAGACATGTACTTCGCCATCCTGTAGACTTGTCAGGTATCTGTGCATGCGTGGACTATACCGATGACCTACTTCGGCTCGCCCTTAGCTTTCTGGGCCAAGTGCTGCTCCAGCTTGGCGAATTCATCCAATGCGATGGTCTCTTCCTCGTCCAATACCTAGAGAGAAAATAAGTAAAGGAAGAAGTGTGACCAAGAACAAAACCTATACCTGCTCTACACCTTTCACTTCCGGAATATAGTGCATCAACATTCTCTCAATGCCAGACTTGAGCGTGACAGTACTCGACTCGCATCCTCGGCAACTGCCCTTTAACTTGACTTTGACGAATCCTTCGTCGCTGAACCCCCTATATTCGATGTCACCGCCGTCCTCCATAATGGCCGGCCGCACCCGAGTCTCGAGTAGTTCTTTGATCATCGCTACGGTTTCGGAATCTGTGTCCAGAATTTTGGTGTCCTGGGGCCCCGCAGCGTCCCGTTCTTCCTGGGAACGGAAGAGGGGGAGTCCGGCGGAAAAATGTTCCATTAATATCGAATATATCTCGGGTTTTATCACCGCCCACGGGTTCTCGCTATCCTTTGAGACAGTGACGAAATCCGGACCGTAAAACACGGCCTTGACACCTTCTATGCCCATGAGTCGGATGGCCAGCGGAGATGCAAGCGCAGTGCGCGTATCGAGAAATTCCGCAGTTCCTTCCTCCATCACGGGAACACCAGGAATGAATTTGAGAGAATCATCGTTGGGCGTGGTCTCTGTCTGGATGAACATGGATCGCGCTTCAAGGATTCAACCGAGAGCAACCAGTATTAATCATAAATCATAAAACTTACCGTGTGGAGGATTGACACTGGGGATCTGCGCTGGCTTTAGTGCATATGCGCCCGATGCTGTCGCTAGAGTTGGTCCGCGATATACCGCACGTCGTTCGGGCGTGGAGGAGACGAACCTCACCCACGAGCGTAGTGCATAATCTAAATATCGCCTTGGCTGCACGCTCGTCCGTGTCGCTACCCTCAGCGAGCTCGACACAGCTCTTGATGTCATGGTAGTTTGTGGACAAAGAGCCGGGCGATGACGAAGTTAGAGTCCGTGTGTTTACATAAGCAGACCCTTCATGCAATGGCTGGCGACACGACGGAAGCCCTTCTCAAAGTCGTCGCCATCTTTATATCGCTCTTACTCATCGTTTGGACATACAACTATGTCAGACGATCTCCAAAACGTCGCTCAGTCGCCATTATCGTTCTCGGCGACGTGGGACGCAGCCCACGCATGATGTATCACGCCGAGAGTTTTGCAAAGCTTGGATTCAATACATATCTCATTGGGTACCGGGGTGAGTGCGCAATGGCTCTTATGCAGACATGTTAAAAACCCGTGTATCTACCCAGAATCTAAACCAGTTCCATCCCTCACTTCCCTTCCTCATGTCCAACTCTGTTACCTTGCTCAGCCGCCTTCATTCCTCCACAGGGTCCCCTTTGTCCTCGCTGCACCAGTCAAGATACTCCATCAAGTGATGTCCATCCTTTACACTCTCATGTTCACGATACCCTCGCCACCTGAGTTCATCATGGTTCAGGTAGTGCCTTCGGATGACGTTCAAACAAACTGCTAACCCGTGTTCCAAGAATCCTCCCAGCATTCCTACGCTTGCTCTTGTTTACCTGGTCGGACGTGTGAGATGCAGCAAAATCATCATTGATTGGCATAATCTCGGATACAGCATCCTAGCTCTGAAATTGGGTGCCTCTCACCCATTCGTGAAGATGGCAAATTGGTACGTACATCAGAATATCTGTTTCCAACGCACTGATAAGGGTTCAGGTTCGAGTATACCTTTGGACATTCTGCCTATGCACACTTGTTTGTGACTAGGGCTATGCAAGACCACTTGGTTACTGAGTGGGGATTAGTGTGCGTCATCCTCAGTGTGTTTGTCGACATGATTGAACATGTTAAAGTGGTCAAAAGGTAGTTCTGCACGATCGCCCCCCGTCACACTTCCACCGGTGCTCACCTCCAGAGGTTCACGATGTGCGGAATACCCTTGCGTGAGTGACACTCGTTGCTAATGCCAACTACAGCTGTTTCTCCGTTTGGGGCCTTCCCTTACTAGCCCCACTCTAAAAAATTATTTGCCTGCTCTTAATAAACCATACAGTACACAATTCACCACGATGACGATGTCATCGTCGCCAACCCAACCGCCATTATACTCATTACGAGACGACAGAGTAGCGTTGCTAGTTAGCAGCACTTCCTGGACTCCGGATGAAGATTTCACGATTCTCTTGGATGCACTCAAGTTGTACGAGCAGCGGGCCGTCCAGATAAACAAAGGTAGGCCTTCCCACTTGTGCATCCTCAAATATTGGCCAACAACGAGCGCAGAGAACCCAGGGAAGTTGCCACGGATATGGATGGTGATTACTGGGAAAGGCCCTCTGAAGGCCAAGTACATGGCTGACGTGAACCGACTACAAGAGAAATGGGCGTATGTGCGGTGTTCAAGTCTGTGGTTGGAGGCAGAAGATTATCCTTTGTTGCTTGGTAAGGAATCGGCTCCTTTGATCCGTGATAGCATAGGAATTCACCATTGTTGTCAGGATCGGCTGATTTAGGAATATGTTTGCATTCAAGTTCTTCTGCTTTGGATTTACCCATGAAAGTGGTGGACATGTTTGGTTGTGGACTCCCAGTTTGTGCGCTAGATTTTGCATGGTAGGCACCACATACCAAATACTCTGAGATGCAATTGCTTATTTGTATTTTGGCCGGAAGTCTTTCGGAGCTTGTCAAGGACGGTGAGAATGGACTCGTCTTCCGGAATGCC
Source organism: Xanthoconium separans (assembly GCA_038089695.1). Classification (NCBI taxonomy): domain Eukaryota; kingdom Fungi; phylum Basidiomycota; class Agaricomycetes; order Boletales; family Boletaceae; genus Xanthoconium; species Xanthoconium separans. The sequence continues at coordinate 1,284 of JBBPLG010001008.1, read as the reverse complement.
AGGGAATTGGCAAGCCAATTAGAGGTTCGCCACAAGCAGCAACTTTGGGAAACGTTAACAAGTTATTGGACAGTCGCTACTTGATTCATTCCCAAACGCCGCTGCTTTAGCGAAATTACGCTCTTTGCTCCAATCGGTATCACGGAGTCGTGCATCGCAACCAGTGCGGCACAAGGAGAGCACCAGTTTGGAATGGGGAAATTGGACGGAGAATTGGAATCACCTTGTGAGACCTCTGGTCCTAGCGGACGCGGAACGGTTCGAATGAACGAGTTCGGTAATAATCTCTCGATCCTTGAAAGGTTGGCAGTGAGGCAGCTCCTCATCTTATCTGATATATGTGGCGGGTTTGATGGTTACTGATTCTGAATCCCCTGTAATGCCACCATATCCGGCGAGCAATGTCCGTGAGGTAATTTGGATCAGATCATGGTTCAGTTAGAGCGACATGTTGTCTTAGACAGCTGAATGTAAAGATGGCCCGTTGTACGCTCTACCAAACCGACCCACAGTGTGAATAGCGATTCCATGGATTTTCTTTGGTCCTTTGTACACACCGGAAGACTGAGATTGATTGGGAAGTGCTGTACTAATTCGGATGCACATCATGCGCCGTTCCAAAAATAAGCAAAAAGGCCATTTTGGTTCGGCCAGCAACCACGGGTTCATAACGAACGTGCATACGTCGATGTTTTTATGTCCGTAGGTCGCGTTTTCCCCCCTCCGGTCGGGCCCCACCTTAGGCACGCAACCTGCACCATCGATGGAACAACCACCGACCTCTGGCAGTTCTCATGGCCACACCGCTGACCTCAAGGCAGAGTCAGACGCCGCACAAAATAATGTTAGCCTTCAGGCTGCCACGCCCGGGGTCCCGCAAATTAAACGTGATCTGATATGCCTTCCTAGTGACGACAACTGTTTACTCGCCGACAGGTCGCCGGAAGCTTTACATTGTGCCAGCTGCCGTTGTGGCCGGAATTGTTGTCCTCGCTCTCACCCTCGGGCTTGGACTAGGTTTGGGACTCAAGAAGAAGAAGAGCAGTTCGAACTATGTCACTACCAACTCGACTTTCCTTCTTGACCCTTTGTTCAACGTCACGAGTACCCCAACCTCTAGATATTATGAATGGATCATCGAAGAAATCCCTGGTGCACCCGACGGCTTCGAACGAACCATGCTCGTCGTTAACGGTAAGTGGACATCCAAGTAAATTGTAGAGCATTTTCGAAATTTCGCACGTGCGTCAGGACAATTCCCGGGACCATTGGTAGAGGTGAATA
>JBBPLG010001007.1:0-11027 GCA_038089695.1 Xanthoconium separans | reverse complement strand
TTGACATCTGTTGCCATGTCTTTCCACCAGAGGTGGTCTCGCAGGTAAGCCAGTGTTTTGGCAGTGCCAAGGTGAGCTAACGTTGAGTGTGCTTGTTCTATGACTAGCTCTTGGCAATTTCGACCATCTATTAGTACGCGTGGTATGCAAAGTGCGTTTCGTTCCTTGCTTTTTAGCTGAATATAACCGTCTTTCAGGATGAAGTTTCGATAGTGGTCTGGATCGTCCATGATCAACTTGAAGAAAGGATCCTCGTGATACTGATCTTTGAATTTTCCAATCAGTGTGTCCTCGTCAAGGTACGCCAATGGAATGTCATTGTTCTGTTGGATCTGCTGACAATCTGTTTCATTGTCCAGATCGTGATATCTTTGGTCTGTCCTTTCAGCAGCGTGTACAGCATCTTTGCTCGTTGCGTCAGTGGTGGGTGTGTCTTCCCTATTTCCCCCCCCTTCAGATTGTCGACGAGGTCCTCTGACGACAATTTTAGACTTCATTCGCTTGGCAAACGCCTGAGCCGTTTCGGCCACCGGGAGGTCGCTGGGAATCGTACCATCCACAGTCACTGTGGCGATCCCATGACTAGGAGGCGCCCTCACCTGGCGGTGTTGCTGTCACTGGGGAGGCTCAGTAGTGGGATCCAACTGCTCACACGGCACGCCCTTATTTGCCCGTGAGCTCCTACGCACTAGCAGGTTTGACGATTCAGCCTCAGCCCCCACCAGGACAGGCATGCTGACCAGGCTGAGCATAACAGTGTTTAGCCCAATATCAGCAAACTGGGTGTACTCTGATGGCGTGCGGACCGTTCCTGGAGCATCGGCCGAGTACAACCATGACAAGGCATCAGGGAGGATGTTCTCCACCCCAGGTACGTACTGAATATCAAAGTCAAACTCGCTAATCTTCTCGATCCAGTGAGCCTGACGCCCAGACAAATTCTTTTGCTGGTACAAATGGATAAGACCTTTGTGATCAGTGAGCCAGGTAAACTGAATCCCTTGCAGTATGTCGCGATAGCAGAGCATTCCCTCCACCCCCGCTAACATCTCTTGTTCATGCACAGGGTAATTCTGCTGAGCGGGCGAAAGCTTGGCACTGTAGAACGCTGCCACCTTTGCCGCTTTCCAAGTCACTCCTTGCACAATCACGCCCACAATGCCATTTAGGCATGCATCAGTCATAAACCAAACTGGTTCAGCGTTGTCACCATAGGTAAGTGGTACACGCGAATGATTCGAACATGCATTGACATATTGTTTCACTTGATCAAAGGCCCTCTGTTCCGTATAGGTCCAACGGAACGGCACGTTATCCCCCGTCACTGCAGACAACACTCCCATTTGTTACGGAAATCCACGGTTCACCGGCAGTACCACCGGACCGGACCACTTTATTCTTTTTCTTCGCCTTTCCTCGACGGACAGGGACCACGTTTACCTTAGGCTCTGGCAGAAGCCTTCCCCATGCGTACCAGTACTCTGGGAGTACTACCACTGTCGTCCACGACATAGGACATCCTTAGAGCCACCATACTCTCGTTTATGGCCAATCAGCGTTCCTCTAGACATCTCGGTCACAGATCGTCTAGCAAGACCTACCCTGAAGATGGACACCCGTTCCTAGTCAATCCCGGAACCCTCCGCCTTCCTTTCATTATCCCGTTCCTCGCTGGTTGCAGGAACATGACTCGTCATGACCCGGGCTGCTCCGTCAGCCACTGTACAGCCATACGGAACTCCGTCCGTACATGGCAATAGATGCGTTTCTGATCATCTGTGGATTCTCGCGCTGATCCTCATCGCCCCGAGACAGCGGATTCCCATTTGATCCTATTTCCTTCTTCCGATGGAACCCCATTCTTGACCTTCCATCATGTGTACAGCCCTATGGACCCTATAGCCATATTGGGCACGTTTCATCCTTTGATCCTGTTTGATCCCGTTGTTCCGCTTCCGCTCTTCATGACAACGGGATTCCTTTTGTTCCCCTTTCTTCCGTTCCTGATGTGGGAACCCTGTTTGATCCTCTGGATCACCCTTTGCCCTGATGGTCTGTGCACCATTCAGGATAGTATATATAGAGTTACCTTTGTTCTCTGGTAGCTCTAAGCTAGTTCTACGCCACGATACCTGCCTGTATCTCCACTGCACTTCGGTGCCGCTTTACTCGCAATCGTATCTTGCCTACTGGTGTACTGGTAGAGGGAACCCTCAGAGTCTCGTCCACTCTCGACTTCGCCTCTATTTCACGACCTTCGTCTTCGTCGCTCTGCGAGGCATTAACTTGCGCTTGTACCTTCAAGACTCCTCGTCGGTCTCGCACGTCCGTGCTTGACCTCCTGAACGTTCGGACGGTACTCGGCTGGGCCGGTTGGCTCGCAGTACAAGGTTGTATTACTGCTCACTTCTCATTCTCTCACGTGTACGGTTGCGACTAACTTCGCTAGGGCATCGGCTCGCAGTAAGCGTAACATGTGCTGTGTGCGTGGGCTTGCATGCATGCCGACTTTTCTGACCCATTTTAGTGAGAGAGCAACTGCAAATGGAGCGGTGTTAGCTCATATAAATCGTATTTGTTCAAGAAACAGTGTGGTTTGCGTGTTGCCCGTCAAGGAAACTGATCCAAAATGTGTTCGGAGAAAGGGCCAATGGGAAGTGGATCTAATGGGTGATTCCTGCCCCGCAGGGTACTTTGAGTGCGACACCCACCAGGTAAGGTTTACCTGAAAGAAATTTTTCAGGTGCTCAAATTCGTGAAACAGATGGTACTCCGGCAGTCGTTTTCGCTCACCACGAGTAGTCCAGGTGATCTCGGTATGCGAACTATTCGCATCGAGGACTTTCGAGGCAGTTTATCCAACTCGAAGCACTCAGATCGAGATCAGCGCAAGCATCCTCCTGTTTTCCTCGCGATCTTCCTCTGAAGCCATTTCAGATCCCTTCTCCACCCTTTGCACGATCTCAGCAGATCTAAGTGAGGCTGCAAGTGATTTGGTTACCAAGCAGACAGCTTCCGGCGAGGTATACCATCAGCTCGATTATGAAGTGATTGTGCTGTTTGGCCTCGCAGTACTTCAAGCACAGGTAGGCTGGACAACAGCGGTAAGTCATGTGCTCCGCTTTCAGTGTTCACTTACCTAATTACTTTCCCAGGGAGGTGAACGGAGGTGAGAAATAGTGTATTTGGGTTACTGTACTAACTAACTTGTACCCCAGAATCCCAGCAACTGTCTTATAGTGTGGATTGGAGAGGATGAATTGCTACATCACGTTAACTTCGGATTTACGAGTCTTAGGAGCCCTAGTGCTGATGGTTTCCTAAAATGCTCCAAGCGATATTGAAGCGCGAGATTGAGGTCCTCTAAGTAGCTTTTTCTGTTAGGATGGCCATCAGGCGTGACCTTGATGGCATCCATGAAATTTGAAATGGCTTCCTCTAAGTCGCCCGGGTCACCAAGGAACCAAAAGCGAATCAAGAGGGAGCTAGCCAGGTTGGCTACACAGCTGGGACGGATGGGGTTGCCATCAAGAAGACGCTCTGCAGCATTTCTGTGCAACAAAATTGCATTATCTAGGTCACTGAAATCTTCATTTTCCTGGATGTCGCTGATCGCAATGAGTGTGGAAATGTCAGTCAACTGATTGAGCCACGATATCGGGGTCAGGTGTACGGCGCTTCCGACCTGGGAAATCGATAGGCTGAAGTCAGGAAAGTTGACATTGATAAAGCGCGCAAGAAATGCGGCACCGAGCCTGGTGAATATCCAAGGCTTCTCGACATGATCGTCGGGGGTGAGATTGAGAGCGTTCTCGATCAGAGAGATGGACTTGCTGGCATCTGCGACATCACCGTGTCGTACAAAGCGTATGCAGTGCGCGTCGCCAAGCGAAACTAGCATCCATGGCTTTTCAAAATGGTTATCTGGGATGAGCTTCACGGCTTCCTCGATCAATGAAATTGATTGTTCAAGAGGGTCAAGATCCTCAAGGCTGCGTTCATAACTGCCTTCATCCAGGATTGGTTTGACCTCCGACCCAGGACCCGTCTCATACCCAACGAGGGAGTGTAATCTCGCGTATCGATATATGATGGCACGAGCGAGGTAAAGTAGTGTCCTTGGTCGATCCGCGTGGTGCGCGGGACGCAATGCGAGTACTTTTTCAAAAGTGTCAATGGCCACGTCGATGTCTGTGGCTGTACCATGGGCCGGACATTGTATAAATCTCGCTGTAGCGAGGTTAAACAATGCAACGGTGCGACATTCATGGTAGGGAGGACAGAGGTCCAACGCTTGCGTGAAGTGTTCAATGGACTGCTTCAGTCCACATCCCGCGTCCCTGGCATAGCGGACAAGAGCTTCATGCCCTTTATCTGTTGCCTCTGCGGCATCGAGCCATGAACGATTACCGTTTCCCAACTAACAAACATTCATTAATGCAGACATATGATGTAACGCATCCTCACCTCTCTATCGCCATCGCCCAAATCAGCTAAATAGTCGAACCGCCGTTCTTCAACAGTGACAAGGAGAGAGGGACAGGAAAAGTTGGGTTGCCAGCTCCCAGAAGGGAACACTATGTCGATTTTAGAAGAACCATAAAAATGGAAAGCATTATGTTACTTACGGTGCGTGCTGCCAGTCTGAGTCAAATCATTCACACTGATCTCTGACGAGCAGAGTGTTTCCCCATCTCCCAGCGTTGGCTCGAGCTCGAAAGATGCGTTGATAGAAAATTGGACCGTGACCGATTTATCCGTGGGTCTATTAATCGTCATCAGCAACGCCGAGTAGAAAAGAGCGGGGACCGATTACAGCATAATCTCATCTTCCCATTCGATGATGCGATTGCGAAGTGGAACAGTCTTGATCCTACTCTTTCTCTTTGTACCATTGAACTGGATGAGGACATAAAAACCGACAGGCATACGCTTGAGGCAACTAACAGCATTCTCCGCGCGCATATCTATGAGGGATTATCAAACTTGAGATACATACAACAATACAACCCGTACGTACGCGTGATAACAACGTGCCGGACGTCATCGAAAACAGGGATAGAGAACGTCCTAGAAGAAGGAGCCGACTTGTTCGTTTCATCGCTGACGAAACCAAATCAATACTTCAAACGTTCGCGAAAGGAAAGACTTACTTTTTTCTCCGAAGACAAACCACATCTGTTAATAATCAGGAACGAGAGTACTCTCGCAACAAAATACTCACTGTCAGAATGAATGTCACTGGTGTATTTTTTCTCCAAGAACGCTAGAAAAGCTCCTTCCTCCAGCATAGTCTCGTGAAGTAACCCTTCCTAAAGTCTGGGTCAAAATGCATATAGACGATGAGAAGGAAAAGTGAACATTTTCCAGCATTTCCAGCCACTGGTTGTCGTGCGTGACGGCCACCTGAACCTTGGGATTCTGGACGAAGGAATCAGTATTTCACAAGGGAAGATTCCACAGCACAAACCTTGCTCAGCATGTGTTGGTTGATGACATTGGAAGGGTGAAAAGGCTGGAAAGTTGCTCAGTCGCTGTCCACCCTCCCCAACATCAAACGTACTTACTTGGGATAATGTCGGCACGCGATTAACTTGTATGTCTTTATCCGTATGTATGCCATGCTCCAATAACCTCGACATGCAATTCGAAACTATCCACTGCCAAAGGGAGATCAACTTCCCGAACAGGAAGCTGGCCAGCAGTGTCAATTCAGACCAATATGTGTTTCTCGAGTCCGGCGGCGACTTCTCGACAACAGGGAGTTCATCCCACTTCACTTCGATCTTGAATCCTTTTATGAAGACCGTTTGGCTCTCGTGTTGGTTTTTGAGATTCTCGCGGTAATCGCATTTCGTGTTCCAACTATAGCCCCCTGTATCGTCTCGCTCCACTATGGTCTCTCCAGGAGATCTAGCATCACGAAACGAACCAAGACACCAGGTACTTGTCTTATGAAGTCCAGTAAGCAAGTACAGGGACTTGCGATTAGCGAACCGGCACCAGTCAAGCGCCCGCTGTCCCGCCACCTCACGAAACCTCTCCTCCGCGCTCTCGTTCAGAGTTTGACGCATTGTTCTTGATGGAAGGATAAGGACGGCACCCGAAGTAGCACATGATACGAGTTCGCTGGGCAAGGTTACAACACAAGGTTATTATCGCGGGACAACTCCAATCTTTATGACTCAACTGCTTTCCGTTACGAGTTAAGTTGGCACCCTGGTCACCCTGAATGCCATGGGAGATCACCCTGCCGGGGGGGAAGTCCTGAATGAGAGGGGCTTCGTTTGATTTGAACTCGGCCAATCCAACAAGACCAGAAAGACCTTCGCGGTTATCTCGATGAAGCTCGTGGTCGGAAGGAAAACATATGTTGAACAGGACTTCAAACATGCCATCATTATCGACATAGCCAACATCTCCGATTTGAAGACCATTTTCCTCGTAGGGGCCTGGCTTTGGTTCTGGAGTCCACAAAGGGTAACCGGACTGCTGTCGCAAATTTTTGGCGTAACGATTCTGCAGAGATTCGTCCATTGTGACACTTTGTTGGATATGATCTGGGAGGTTTGGGAGTACAAATGCTTCGAGCGTTATCCAAGGAAGACAGTGCAAAGAGAAAGGATGGGAGGAACGTGGCGACAACGCAGTTGTGCCGAATTGTTGCCCGTACACATGATGTAGTGGGAAAATGTTACGCAATGATCTGGAGTGATCACATCGACATTTGTCACTGTCACTGGTGCTGTTGGGCCCACTAGGTAATGAACATAACACCTTTCCACTGCATAAGTTCAAGTTATGGTCGAGCAGTCCGCCAGACTTTCAACAGCTGTTGACGTCCAAGGCATTTGTTCACAGGTGTTAGTCCAGGATGCTATTTCTGCACGCGTTCTGTGTATTTTCATATGATCCGTGGGTGAATACATAAACATTTCAACTTCAGTCTTCATCCATACAACTTATCAGGCTGACGCATATTTTGTACTACTGCCGTTGAGATATAAGTACAGGTTCCCATCGAGTATCATCTTACACGTGCAATCAGTAATTTACACCTCGGAGATAGTCAGGCGTGATAAAGCGGCAAACCCACTGGGAATACGACACGCATACATATAGTCACCTAGTTTTCTTCTATTTTGATCCTCTTCGTGCTACCTACTTGAATACGTTCACATGAAAGTGGGAGTCGAATGCACAAGACGACATACATGGGGGTGTGAGCTCATCGTCCTCGTACTCTCTCTTGATGGCTACTGTTGGGTTGATCCATCTGTCAGACATGTACGCGTGTCGAGCAAACGAACTTACCGCGTGCTATTCCGGCGTCACTACCGGACGGGAATGCCAGTGATGACGCAGCGGGGGTCGCATCGTGAAACAAAGCATTTATGCTGGCTTCGAGTTCTGCCGAGGGCTGGTATCCCAAACTTGCTGGAGGCACGATTTCGGACCTTGAAACATCGCGAGATGGTGGACGAGCAAGTGGGGGCGATTCTTCAGGTTGAAGAGAGTTGATGGCTTCGATGAGGTCTTGAGAAGGTTGGTATTCTGTAAGGGCTCGGTCAGTAATTGTCACGAGCTAAGAATAGATACGGGTATCCATGACGCACCAGATTTGGAATCGATGCAGTGGTGAGCGGCATTTTCCTCCGTCTTGACTTGGGCGAATTCCGCTTTGATCGTGATCTGCAATGTTTCGCTTTTCACGTTCTTCACATCCTCTTCTGGAGGATCGATCGCGCGGACGATGCTTAGTGCGTCTTCGTCTATGCAAGTAGGAATCAACAAATCGATTCGCAAGAGAGGGGAGAGACGTGAGCTTACCCAATTCGTAAGGATCAAGCTTCTTAATAAATTTGAGGGATGGTGACGACGAGGATTCCGTTTCACGTTGACTTTGAGACTGTTTCAAGAATCTTGGATGAGATGGAAGTTGAGCAGGTGGCGCGTAAGGTGTGAAAAGATTGGTAGACTAGCATCACGAAATATGTCAACAAACGTTCCAGTAGTATACCAAGTTACTCGCCGCAGAGCGTTGTTCTACGGGTCGTTCCTCAGGTTCCTGCTGATCCGACTGTGGTGGGAGTGCTGGTGACGGCGTTATAGTTGAAGGTTGCGGTGAAGTGGCTGACCGCGGTATCTGACGCGCGTTAATGCCCTGGTCAGTTATTGGAGGTCGTGGGATCGGTTGAACGAAGTTCGTGAGGGTGGATGGTGCTGCGGTCCAGGATGGTGCTGGGTATGGAGATATAGCAGGTACAGTGTTGAGGGGTAGAGGACTCGGAAAGTTTTCTGTCCAATTGTCTGAAAATACGGCTAGGTTGGCGCAAAGTACCCTGACAAGGAAACGCAAGCGTATCACGACCATCTAGATGTACTTACGGTTTGCAGGGTCTCCATTGTTTCTCCAGTTATAAAGAAAGACACATGTTGATTGAGGGTCGTTCGGGTTCGGGTAATCTCTCCAGAAATTGGCCCAGCGGTGCTCGCCGAGGAGAGGGATAATATTTGTACCCTCTTCAAACTGTAAGATGACTTCGTCACGCTACAAAGCATTGGGGCAGAATGATAAATTCAACAGAAGATTGTTAGTTCCCCAGCAGGCAAGTACAGCTGCTACACGTTTCAGACCAAACAGTAACACTTACTGTACCCATGTTATAAATACATTCAACCGTAGGTACGCGTCCTCCACATAGTCCGGAATGCTGAAGGGCAAACCGTGCCCAGGAAGCAACGCGATTGAAGTCGCCCTCTCCCCGTGAGCGTGGATTACGATGCATTCCCCACGGATGGGTAACTACAACGTAGACTTCGTTGGGGACGTCTGTGTACGGAGGACCATTTTTGGGTCGTTTTGGCATTAGATGTGGTATCTCGAGTTCGTGAAAGAGTCTGCGTGAGTGGCACAAAGAACACGTTGATCATCGTGAGGACGTCGAGAAGACCGTTTCATGATCGGAAGAACTATCGGAGATCGGATCGAGAATAAGGTAACGAGGTTCCTTGTTGTTTGCTGCCACACATCATCGAGACTGCCATTTTCAGCTACGAGAGCTATTTTTCCTGACAAAATATTCCAGTGCAGTGCTACCAAGATATCCAAACGAGCCACATAACAAACACTTAGAGTGCAAGGAGACACCGCGTGAGTCCCATACACAATATGGCTTGTACACGTCTCGTCGCCTATGCAGTCGCCACCATCCTCGACGTTTTAATATCACGACGTAGGAGCGTTATCGATCATCTATCGGAAGCAATGAGAGTGGCGTTTGAAGCACTGATGCGTTGCGGCGGAGAAAAGCTGACTCTGCAGACTGAACAACACGTTCGTGTATGACAAATCCGCTGGAATTTTCACGGTGGCCAACCTGACCAAAGACCAACTTGCCAGTCATGTTATATATACATTCTCAGCGAGGTACGCACATCGTACATCATCGGAGGTACAGCGCTCGTGATACCACCCATTGGGCTCTTGCTTTTCCATCCATCTGCACAGACCCATAGTTGCTGATCTTTCGTTGACAAGAGCCACACTTCTCGTGTCGATAGTTGCTTGCGGGTGAGTACACAGAATATATCATTTAGACATCATGGTTCACCTCGCATGTCAGGAGACGGTAGTATATATATTGCTAGCTTGGGTTCGCACATAACCTTTTACACTCTTCACCGCGCTGAGCAAGAAGAATCACTGTGAATTGATCCCGTGTCCGATTTTGCAAAGGGGTAACACCACTGCTGTGTCTCCGTCACACATTTTAGAGACATCGACAATACTATCGTCGGACCCCACGAGTACTCACTCAACCTCTCCGACTAGGTAAGCCACTAATGTGTAACACGGAGCCCAAGGAAGGCGAGCAGACAAAGAAGGCTCGCGTTGACTCGGAAGACAGTTGTTAGAGGACAGAGATCGTCGAAAAACGAGGCCAGTGGTCGGGTCGAAGAGACATACCTCTGATACGTTCTGCTTACCCGCAAGGTTCACAGACTCCAAGCCTACGGTGTTCGTTCTCCATCAAACTCGATCAATTGGAGCATCCTGTGTGCATTGCACCACATGAGATGGCCTGTCACCGGACTCGGACAGATTAAATCTTATCACCCGATGTGGAGGGACGGCGCTCCTAACAACTCGGACCATGCAAATATTTCTTTTGAACAGCACTGTCCCTGCTTATACGCATAGCATCACCGTTCCACATCTTCCTCTCAAGGCTCAAGCGCTTCATTTTGGGTATAGTTTAGCGGTCCGGTCAAGGGTCTCAGAAGTGGCACTAACTAAAACTCTTCCCACGCTTTTGTCTTTTCTCAGATTTCGTCCTACGCCCTGCCGCAAACGTTCAGTTGTTTCGTACCTATGCAGCAAAGGATACTGAGTGATCCAACATCAATATTCCCGTCGCCCTGACTTGCCTGCAACAACGCTTGGAAGAAACACATTAACTCGAAATGTTTCCAGGATTTGCCTGTCTGCCACGTCGCCAACATTGAAATCATCCCTCCGAGCGCGACAAATGCGCGCGCCGCCGCCCTCCCGAATTTTCTCGTTCGCACCGACCAGTGAACCAATGCGAATTTCGAAATTAATCAAACGTTTGGTGATATATAACGTGTGCCACGTATCTGCCACGGCCAGGGAGGGCGTCTTTTTAGGACACGCACTAACTACTTACCCGGAGTACCATGTACACTTCCGACGCACGTGCGTCCCGGCTCGTCGCTTCCCACACAGGCAGCATCGTCCACCGAGAGTGATCAATCCAATGCGTGCATGCGAGCGAGCGTCGCTTCCGAGCATCGACGTGACACGACACAGCGCCCCGCGGACCCTGTGGCGAGAAGCTTCTGAATGTGGCGTTTTCGGACCTGAAGCGTTTCCCCCTATCATCATACAGTTGACTCCCACATAACGTATACCCAGGAAAACAGATACTCTCTGATAACGTATACTATATCTGATTTCCCGAGTTGGTATGCAGTGTTTTTGTAGTATAACCTATAACTCTCCT
>JBBPLG010001006.1:0-11031 GCA_038089695.1 Xanthoconium separans | reverse complement strand
GCATGGTTTACTCCTCTCCGACTCGAAACAGTAATATGGAGTGTGATATTCGGTATTATGTCTGGACTGGGTAAGTGGATGCTTGAATACTCACCAGTGAACGATTGACGCGTCATAGGCATAACGGCGGGGTATCATCGATTGTGGTCACATCGGTCATACAAAGCTACATTTACCCTCGAGATCATCCTTGCCGTTCTGTCCACCTCCGCAGTCAGGGAATCTATTATCGAGTGGTCTCGACATCATCGCGCACACCATAGGTACACGGACACCGACCTCGATCCTTACAACGCGAAACGCGGTTTTTTTTGGACCCATGTCGGTTGGATTATTTTCAAACCACGATGCAAGTACGGAAAAGTGGACGTCAGCGATCTCCTGGCCAATTCGGTTGTCATGTGGCAATCCCGTCATTATCCATGGTTAGCCTTGTTGACTGCGGTGATCTTCCCAACTATGGTGGCTGGATTAGGCTGGGGGGATTGGCAAGGTGGCTTCATCTACGCCGCGCTGGTGAGGGTCTTCGTCATACACCAGGTTAGTCTTTGGATTGCGATGGCTATTATGTCACACAAGGTTTATCTGCCTCATCTCAGGCCACTTCCTGTGTTAATTCGGTGGCTCATTGGATAGGGGACAGGCCATACGATGATAAGCACTCGCCGAGAGATCACTTGTTGACTGCAGTCTTGACTCTCGGAGAAGGCTACCACAATTTCCATCACCAATTCCCAATGGATTATCGAAACGGAGCCAAGTGGTACCAATATGACCCCACCAAGTGGTTGATTTGGCTATGCTTTAAGGTTGGGATTGCCACTCACTTGAAAGTAAGACATCCAACCACTTGTCCTGAGAGGTGAACTCTTTACATTGTTACAGACATTCTCCGAAAATGAAATTCGCAAGGGCGAGCTTACGATGGAACTCAAGCGACTCCGTAAAACACAAGATGACTTGACTTGGCCCCAACCTATGGGCTCTCTCCCTGTACTTAGCTGGGCTAGCTGTAAGTGACGACTTTTTTTTCGCGAGGAACGCGGACTAATGATGGCGGAGATCAAACCCAGGCAGAATCTCGGGCAGTGATCTGTATTGCCGGATTTATTCATGACGTACAGGATTTCTTGGACGCCCATCCGGGCGGGCGCGAACTGTTGCTCAAACACGTTGGTCGAGATGCTACAGCACCGTTCTTTGGAGGTGTACATGATCATAGCAACGCCGCTCATAACGTCAGTGCCGTGAGCTTGTTCGCCCGTGTAAATTCCGCTGATTACCTGCAGTTACTCGCCATGAGTCGTGTGGGCATTCTCAGCGGAGGGGCTCCACATATCTCCGAAGAGAAGTTTGTTCCACCGAGCGAACGACTTCGCATCATGCACATCAACGAACTTGGGCTATGAAATATTGTCAAGGTACAAATGTTGGCCCCCTTGTTTCGGAACCTTATGTACATACATGCATGCCGTCATGTAGACAAGGTGACTAGTAGGTCATCTTCTCATCTCGTGGTGTTAGATAGAGGATTCTTTGATTGTGTTATCAATGCGATATTCATTTCCCGTGTATTCTTGTAGTTTGTCTCTGAATTTTCGACACCCGTCATTCGAATTCGGTGGCTCAAAGCGTAACGTTCTAGTTCAGCGTTCGGTCATGATCGGGACAGACGAACTGCCGCGATGGAAGATGGACGGTGAATATGTATCCCGCTTCCATAGGGGGAGTTGATTCATGTCTGCGTCCAAATCCAAAGCACATCTCCCAGTAACCAGGGCTTAAACCCCGAAGGAGTAAGTTCTACCATCACGAAGCATCGCCCTGGGAACATGGGGCGCTGGGAGCAATATTCACTCATCATTCTGACTTACCAGATATTAGCAAAAGCCTGAGAACCTGCTGGGACCCCCACACTCGTCGTCGGCTCTTGTACAGATCATGGCTGTGAAAATCGGGTCAAAGCACAAGGTGAGATAAGAATTAGAATAAACAACTTATCGGAGCTGGGGTATGCCAGCGCAAGAACTCGTTAGATGACACAATGACGCTTCCAAGTACGGTAAAGAAGGACGGTCTGTAAATGTGGGCAATCAACTAGTCCCGACAATGGTGTCAAGTTCCTGCTGTGTTTCTTTATGACATGAGGATACAGCGTCATGGCGAGGTAAAGGACATAGCAAACGGAATTGGGCTGAAAGGAGCATGTAAGGCCATTTAACGATGGTATAAAGACTGCCAAGCTGTCATCATGACTTGATATTTGTTGTTTTTGAGAAAGTATAACCAATGCTCGTCCTTGGGATCTCGAGGGTGCACCGGAGACCAGAAATATCTGGTGTGATCCACAGAGAGAGAGTAAGACGAATGGGATGGGTTTGAACGGAGCGACTGTTCCAACTTGAAGTTCCGCAGTCCCAAATGTGGATGGCACGCGTACGCTTGGAAACTGACAATCAACCATAGAGAAGTAGTCACGCCTTCAATGATTCAGTTCACCCACGTCCTGGTTAACCCCCTTCGCTGTGTCATAGTCGGAGCGGTTTCACGCTGTAGTCCGTAAAGATCAGAGCTTGGAAAGACAGGTATGCTAACTGATTATTTCTGATTATGCCAACTCTGGGAACTGATAATAACGTTCCGTGAGGGAGCGATTCGATTCACGGAATGGACCATGTCAGCTCGAGAATAGTGGTAGGGACATTCAATAATATGATGTACAAGGAGGATGCAGAAAATCACTGTATCTGGGGAAGACAAGGATGCTGTGTACAATTCAGGAACGTAGCGATGTGGTGAATAGCCAGATCCAGGTGACATCAACATGAAATGTCAACATGAAATGATGAAAGATGAAAGATTTTCTTTCTAAGAAGAGCGATCAATACACGGTATGCGGCGCCCGCACGTTGCACTGCTGAGCGCTCATGCGACATTCAAGCTCCCCACCGTATACTAGTCAAATTGTGAATAACTATTCGTCAACTTTACCGACATAATGGAAGCACAACTTACCTTTGTCCTGTGGCAAAGGGGTACCTGTTTGAGGTACCCTTGTACCATTAATTGCAAGCAAGTCATGCGACCCACCTTTCCGGTGGTACGTTTTATAGAAGAAGTCGATAAACAATACTAGATAACTGGTGATGATCACACCCCCGTAAAGAGTTGCAGTGGGTGAACTGCTGCAGCCCCCCATGTGAGGGAGATGTCTTGAGAACCACATATATGCAGCATACTGATAACCTAACGCAATTCATTTTACATTGAAAAGACCAGGAGGGTCCATGGACACTCACTAGTGAATGTACCGAATGCTAGGATGACCATGAATTGGGCGATCTGCATTGTCGTGAGGTATTGCTTCCACTAAGTTGCATTAAACGTAAACCATGTGCCATCGTCAATCGCCGCGTGATCTTACCCATAGGTGTGCACCGCCAACTGTAGCATAGTAATAGTAATCTGGGAGTTGCCCAGCGTAAGTGCGGCAAATTTTACGTAGATATCTGGCACATACACATGAAGACGTGGATTCCAAGGTTAAGCAATGCCCCAACCCAGCACTACAACATTTGAATAAGTCATGACTGAAAGTGCACGATGGAACACCGACCATAGGTGCCCGGCCATTGAGGTGGACAAATGCCAAAACCACTGTAGCGGCATGATGATATACGTGCAAAAACGCTTTCATTCTAGCAGTCAGACTGATGGAATTCCACCTTAAAAGCGAAAAGTACCCACAGAGTGGTTTCTTCCTCAGAGCTAAGAATAATGTATCGAGGAGTTCGTAGTACTTGAAGTAGTAGTTCAACATTAAGTAGAACTCCAGTCTCTGCGATGGGGACGTACATTTAGTCGAGAATATACTTGGACCTCAGCGGTAGAATACTCACATTTGTGTAGGCTTCTGGCGCGCACAAAGAACCGTACATCCCGATTTCAGGCTTGAGCCAATTAGAGAATACTTCTTCACCAATGAGCGCAAAGAGGATCAGGCTTCCAGCGGACAGGGCGAGATTATGGACCCGCAATACGGCGGTCAACTTCAGAGGCGGCATTTCCTTCATAGTTTCGCGCGTCCCAAAAATGACCACGAGATATGTCATAACCATACTGATGACCATGGGCCATGTTGAGAATGGGGTCTTGCCTGGTATATAGGAGAAAAGGTGAACTGGAATGTAGTTAATAGGTGCGATGGAAAGTATGAAGTCAGCGAGGTAGGGCATGGCCGCAGTGAATGTGAACCTGGCTCTTGCCTCTCAGGGTGGGGCCATCAGTACCTTCGGATCTTCTACTTGTATACCATTCATACCGCGAGAAACTTGACCTGAATTGATTATGGGAAGAAAAGAAATTGAAGTGGACTATGTTGTGATCAGTGTAACAGTGTTTACGTACGCCCAAAATTTTCCTACCAAGTACGTACTCTCTATCTCTATATCAGTTGGAACTGGATTAGGTGCGTCCTCTCTCCGATTTCGAAGGTTACAGGAGTAATAACGTCAGGAACCAAGATGTACAGCCGACGTGACAATGAGTTATTCTCCAAACACCGACCTATGCCGCCACATAACTAATTTGACAACATCGTCAAGATCTGGTAAGCCTCGTTGAACTTCCTCTTTTTCCGTACTCCAGTTTTCACAAGACGACCCAGACCATGTTGACCTTTTCCTTATGCTCACTGATTCACGCGTATCCGTGGATTCTGGACCAAGATTACTATGTCGTTCAAAGGCTGCTCGCGAGCGTTATTCCCTTCCTCCGCATCGCTGGCATAATAATCTGCCTAATTATTCTCATCAACGCTCGATCTTTTCCTCTGATCTGGCACTGTACGATCTCGTTTCTACTTTTTCCAGGAATAAGCTAATCGTGAAGGATGATGCAGCCAATGTTCTCTTG
Source organism: Xanthoconium separans (assembly GCA_038089695.1). Taxonomy (NCBI): domain Eukaryota; kingdom Fungi; phylum Basidiomycota; class Agaricomycetes; order Boletales; family Boletaceae; genus Xanthoconium; species Xanthoconium separans. The sequence continues at coordinate 6,117 of JBBPLG010001006.1, read as the reverse complement.
CCATTTGGAATCGTGAGATGCAAATACAGATTACTGTCTCTCTGTCATATACTCTTGTTGCGACCTTCCGCAAGTCGACACAAATCGGTTGTTACTCAGCTCGAGTCCTTTTGCCCCGTCGGAGCTAATCCATTCGACTTCACCGCTACAGCCAAATCATGGGCAAGTGAGTCCTAATCCTACACTAGAGCCCGTTTCATAGTATTCTCGTCAAGTCACTCAAAGCTGAAAAGGTCCAGATGAAACGGATTGGTTTGGACACGTCAACAATTCTACATATGCAAAGGTATGACTCACAGGCCACTATTTGAGTCAAGCATAGATCCTGACAAACCATTCAGGCGCGTGACGCCGCACTTTCAAAGTTCGGGCTTGTGGCCTGGCCGACGTTTGTGAATGCGGGCGGATCGATTGTTTTGGGCTGTGAGCGAATAATCGGTCGTGACATTCGGAAATTCTAATCACCCATAATATCTAGCGACACACTATCACTTTCTTCGAGAAATCCCGCGCTTTGCGAGATACGAGATGACTATGTCGATTGGGGCGTGGAATCACAAGTGGGTAAGTCATCTGTTCCCCAGTGTGCGATCCCGACTATCCTCACCGATTTCTGAAGTTGTATCTTGTATGCAAGTTCACATCGCCGAAACCACGCGCGAACCCCATATCTGGCAAGTTGGAGGGCAAGACTTTCCTCCATCAAATGACAACGGAAAGGGGTGGATCAAATCAGTCCAATGGGAATAATATTTCCTGGTTCCCGAGTTCTCCCTTCAAGGATAAATCCGATGAGACGACTTTGCACTGTTTCAGCGTATCACTCATGTGTTTCAAGATAGGACGCATTACCGTCCCACCCGCGATCGTGCTGGCTTGTGAAGGTTTCTCAAAGCCTCCAGAGATGGGTTCGTACTCGCACCAGTCGCCTCCCCCACACTGGGTTTACCCCCACACAATGCGGCACACATCGGACAGTCTCGACGTCTATCGACAGTTTCTGGCGGGTGGTTGGAGAGGTGTTGCCGAGGAGGATAGATGGTGGATCGAACCTCTTAGTGGAGCCATTGAAGAACAACGGCGTGCCAACTTGAACAAGTTAGAAGTGATCGATCACGGGATTGTCGGCTGCATGGACATCTGAGACTAGATTCTCCTACTGTACCAGCGCACACTACCGATTGTATTCCGTTTCATCTGCAGATGTCTCGTTGACAAAATGTTTTGACCAAATTGATGAAAATTACTTTGACAACAAACTTGTCTCGTTGGTCTGTTCCACTACAACGCCGAGCGGAGATATCACGCCTCAATTCACCTAATGGATAACGCGGTGTACTCCAAGGATGTCCTCGGTTTGGACTGTATACATAAAAGGGACGACTCATTGTGAAAATACTTGAATCAGGATTCCTCTCATCAAAATGGTTAAACTAAACCCACACGGCCGCTTTGTATGCGGAACTGGAAGGACCTGGAAGTGTGGATACGAGCCCGAAATGAGACGACCGGCCTACCTACTGTACCTTGATCATTCTGATTGATTAGTCCCTTTATGTAATATGCGTGGTGGATGGACCTTTCCTCGGAGATATGCAGCACCGCTCCATGAAGAATGCCAACACGATACATGGCGAGAGTAAGCAATCAGCCGAGTAACGGAGGCGATGAAGTTCCTGGTACTGACGTTATGAGCGGCGTTGGTGTGATCCTTCGCATCCCGACCAACTTATCTCAACAATTCATAACCACCTCGGGGATGGACGGTCAAGAAATTCTGTACTTTGTCATTAATAAAACCGGCAATACAGATCATTGGCCGAGATTCTGCCCTAGATTGATCTCCGCTGTCACGGGCATTAGTCGGTGTCTCTTGGGGAAAATCATATCACAACATGATACAGCTCTAGTCCAGCTAAGTACCAAGTGCTTATCATCGTACGCTATGCAGCATACCAGCATTGACCTCGAGTGAACTAGTAAGGCTCGGCTAGGCCACACACTGTTCAAGAGGCTCGGAAGTCCTAGTAATGCCAGGTAAAATTCATCGAAGCGCCCTGCATTTCTCGGTCCCATCCTTATCACCCATGATCTTACACTTTCGGCGGACCTATGGGGAATCAAAGATATGGATAGCATATCGCCTCTTGCATAACGCCGTGGATAGATATGAAGGTCGTTTCTCCCCCAAACTCAATAGCGCCACTCAGGTTGTTATCTCAAACAACCACAGCAGTGTTCGATGTGAACAGCGCTGGGCAAGGGTCTGTCACCGCCAGATCGTTCCTGTCGTAACGAAAACTAAGTCACATCAGTCATCGATAGTGAGTTAAAACCGGCATGGTATGGGCGCGGTGATGTGTGTCGTCGTTAGTTTCCTCTCAGTTCTAATCAGGCGCTCTCGTGAAGTGCTGGCTGATCTGACCGATCTCGAATGGAAGCAGCGCTGTTTTGGACCTGGCATGCACTGGTCTCTTCATATGTACGCTCGCGATGTTGTGCATGCCGAAAAATGATGCAGTCCCACCAATACAATGGACCTGGCAAAGACGCGTAACTGGATATGGAAAAACATCACTTTGTCGCTCAGAATCATTCTGATATGGATACATACACAAAACCTGAATTACAGTGGATGGTGTGAAACGCGCATGCACAAAACATAACCATCGATGCTTGACTCGATGTACAGCACTCACACACCTTATCTTTTCATCTGGAACCCATCAAGTGCGCTTGTATGGCTTGACGAACATAGGGAGTTGTGGCTTGCTCTTTGGGTCGCTGCGCAAAACAGGCCACCGTACAATCCTCGACTTCTCACCGATCTCGCTGACTGGCACGGCAAGCTCAAATTCGAACGCACGTACGAGCGTGAAGAGTAGTGCTTTCATCCTGTGTTTACCATGGACACGCCATAGTCCCAATAGAGATCAGTATACGATCGATCAATACACCCTTAGAGGTGATGAAACTCACTCTACAATTGAGAACCGGTATCCGATACATGCTCTAGGGCCAGAAAGGAACGTCATTAGGTGGCTCCACACACCCGGAATATGGGAGGCGGGTTCCGGGATGTTTTGCCACCTTTCTGGCCTACAGCCGACGGAGGGAACGTGAATACACGAGGTAATCCTCGGGATGAAAAGGAACGTACTTGAACTCGTGTGCATCAGGTCCCCACGACTCTCGCGACAGGTTCATCGCCAAAATGGGGATTATAACTATATTACCTTTGCTGATCCTATGTGAGAGAAATGAGAGTTACACCAGGAAGTATGTAGCAAGGTGGGTACCTGATAGAGTGGTGAACAACCCCATATCTGTCTGTGTATGGCTTCTCGACAGGTATCACATCATCTTTCATTGCCATACGCAGACTGCCTGGAAGAGATGGGTACATGCGGACTGCTTCTTTCACGACAGCGTCGAGGTAAGGAAGCGCCATGAGTTCATCCATGGACGGAGTTTCGGTGTCGACAGAAAGGAGTTCTTCCCTGAGCTTGACTTGAATTTCAGGAGTCTTCGCGATTGCATAAAGTGCCCAAGTTGTCGTCGTGCTATCAAACCGTGCGTTCGCGTGAATCCATAATCTAACAAAAAAATAGTATGAAGTCATACCTGGTGGTTTCATGGCCGGCGGTTAAGAACGTAGGAACCTCTGCCACCGAGCCCATCAAACTAACACCTATTACGCTCGGGAGGAGGACGCACGGGCCAACACATCTTCGTCAGACAACCTCTGACTCTCGGGGATATCAGTCGCCATGTTCGCTTTTACCAGAAGCGACAATAAATCTCGACCACCTAAACTGTTCTTTTCAATTTCACCGTTTTCTGTTGCACTTGCCCGAGCGGCCGCTTTCGCACTTAACAATAACTCTTTACCAACGCGTGACATTGTACGACGTGCAACACGAATTTTGCGTGCTGTTTCGCTTGGCTGTCGCGCAGAATATAAGAAAAAATACATTATTGGATGCCAAGGTTTCATAGCACTGACCACGATACGTAAAAAAGGAAGCCGCGCTTGCAACACCATGAGGATGTTCTGCCTTTGTGCATTCTCGATCATGGTAGTAAAGGCAACATTAAGTTCATTCGATTTCCCGCTCGCAGTGAGGGCATCAAATTTGTAATTGAAACCTAGCATTTGTCAGTGGCGTCCACCCAGACTCCGATGGAATGTATTTCACCTGCAAGGCCAATGATGTCGAGTGTCGTTTTACTCAACCATGTCATTACATCAATACGTGCACCAGAAGTCGTTCCGGTAGGATGCTTGGCAATCTCGGATGACCACACATCACAAAGCTGGTGGTGGATTGTTTCGAGTAAGGGAAGAACGAAAGGAGACAACAGGTCACGTACTTGGACGGCTTTTCCAATGAAGATATTTGTGAGCCCCCGAATTTGTGCTGGACCGAATGCGGGATTCTACATATCCATAGGATACCAATAAGAGGTAGTGGATGTGCTGTAGAATGTAATCACCAAAATGCGTCTCTATGGAGACAACGGAATTTTTAGCGGCCTGAGCAACAAAGAAACAACATGCCGACCTGCCGGAGATGTTGAGCGCCATCAACGAACAGGACACCTGTTCACTTGAGTAAGTAAACGAACACTAGGTGAGATTGTACCCTACCCTTGTCAAGGATCTGTGATAAGATGTACCGGTACTGAGGGGGTTTTTGGTAGTCATTGCTGTGGGTGAGGACATGGTTGATAGCCCGCACATCCACGGTGAGCAGCAAGTGACTCTAGAGGACAGCCGTGTTAGTTTGACGGGCTAAAAATAATAGATGTAATACGTTGAACAAACCGCCGCATCTTAGTGTGTTCCCGTAAAGTGTTAACCATTCTTCTTGTAGCTCAGAGACCTCCTGCTAGAAGCAAGCAACAGCATTTGAGACATAGTCCATGATAATAATGGTTGAAACACACAGCATTCAAAAAATCCGGTACATTGCCATAAATCCAGCTCGTCACCTTTGGACCGCGGAGATGGCGAATGGGAGACGTGAGTTGACGATACACAAACTGGGAGAGTGTCCAGAGTCCGAAGGCGGTGGCGGAAGCGAATGCAGCGAGAAACAGTTTCCCGACTGCGTTCATGTTGTCGCCAAATCACGCTGAGGAGGGAAGGCAGGTTACACGATATGGGTCCGGTGGACCCGCCTTTAATCATAATCCAGGTTCCGAGTTGGTGCTGACTGATGGTGGCGGCGTTTGGTTGGAGCGAGTTGAGCAAGTTATCCAAGATTGGCCGCACAGGTACTTCTTGAAGTCGTGATGTTCGATAGACAAAACCACTTTCGTCAATGAATAAGACTCTTATGTAAAGTTACTAGTAACTTGCACTTCGAGATAAAGTGGTGCTAACCTTCGTTGTGTCTAGCCAGGAACACCCGGAGGACGACATTGCAATTGCAAGGGTGGCACACATCGGAATGGTTTGGGTAAAGCCACTTAAACTCCATCCGGCGATGACATGAACATCATACACATAATGATACATAGCTCAGCTAAGGTACAAATGTGGCGTTTCGTAGGGGGAAACACACGGGCTTGCGGTTTTGTTGCTATGTCGCCGCATCAGCGGTGTGCTGTGTCGTAACAAAGAACGACTCACCCTCGGGAGTCGCCCGATGGAGTCTTCTATAGTTTTCACACCTTGTATGTATGTCGAGTCGTATCGCCGACCAATTCATTACAGCCTGGTAACTCAGTTGCGGTTTGACAGCACGAATGGGAGCAACGCTGTTTTGCACTTGGCAGGACTGTGGTCTCTTCGTATGTACTCTCGCGTGATGTTGTGTATGTCAACCAAAGACATGATCGCACTGCGATATGCTCGACTCGAATGGCACTCATACACCTCATCTCTTTACCCGGAACCCATCAAGTATGCTTGTACGGCTTGACGAACATCGGGAGTTGTGGCTTGCTCTTTGGATCGCTGCGCAAAACAGGCCACCGCACAATCCTCGACTTATCGCCGATCTCGCTGACCGGCACGGCAAGCTCGAATTCGAATGCACGCATGAGCGCGAAGAGCAGTGCTTTCATCCTGTGTTTACCATGGACACGGTAACAGTCCCAATCGAGATC
>JBBPLG010001005.1:0-11044 GCA_038089695.1 Xanthoconium separans | reverse complement strand
AGTGGCCAGAGGGCAGTCTTGTCCTCTTGGTCATTCCCAGCCAAAGACATCATGCTCACCTTGGTCCTCTATCCTCAAGTAGCAACCTAAGTGCTAGACCTTAAGTGGTCAAAGGCTGGTTGTTTCATCTTGTAGTTGGATGAATTACAGTATATTGACTAAAGATATCAAGTGACATCAGTCTTCAATTCAAGTACAAGAACAACAGTTACTGTTCTCTGGTTCCCAAACCAGTCCATAACTTTGGCCAGTGCTTGTGTAGTCAAACAATATCTTGGCCAATGTTTCCTCTGCAAGCCCCTTAGAAATGTTGAAATTGATGGTCTCTTATAAATGAATGCAGAGTATTTTAGAGGCATCTTTAAAAACACTCATCCAATGCTGGGCCTAAGCAGCATAGAGACTTGAAGTCATAAAAAAAGCTATGATAACAATGATATGAACTTGATCACAAAAACAAAATAATTACCCACTTTTAGCAGAAAAATGAAGCCCTGCCTGGAACTCATTGAATTGAACCTGAACTTGTTCAGGCTTAGACTGGAGATTCTGGCTGGTAGGTGGTTCCATTATTACTGGTGGTGTCTGATTCAAAGTCAGGCTTGATCCTTTGAAATCATAGTTAACCTAACTCACAGTAGGAATAGCCTGAGACTCAAGGTCAGACTGAGACTGCACTGATGCTGTACTGTAACTTGAAGATTAAACTTGAAAATTCTAATATGATATGGAACCCGAAATCAGTGGACTTGGGCTATCATGACTGCTTTAAAAATTATTACAGACTCACCATGACCATAGACAAGTCCATCTATGTCAGCCTGAGTGTTCCACTAATTAAATAGTGAGTTAGAGGCAGTATCCAGATTGAAATTGTGCATTAGGTAGTCTTGGATCTGGTATGGCCAGTCCCAGCCAGACTCAAACTTAGAGTACAGTGGCTCAGAGTTAGTATTGCTAGCACTTCTGTAATTAGGGGAAGTCATGTGATTATCAATCAAATTATAGGTGGATTCTCATACTGCTGTAGCATGACTGGCCCAGACTACCAGTGGTGGCCTGCCCATGAATTCCTGGTGTCAGTATCAGTTATTTTATCTTTTGGGATTCAATTATAAATTGTAACTGGATGTATTATTACCTCCCTAATTTCCTGATGGAGCCTTCTGAACTTTCCTGACTCTTCTCACCATCTTTCCTTCATCCACCATCATCTTCATCTCCTCTCCCCATCTGTTCTAGCCACTCTGAATGATAAGTCAAAATTCAGTAAATAACCCCTAAATATGACCTGTATATGTAGAATGTGTCCTCTACAATAGCCTCCCTGATATCAGTTAGCTACCTATGATCATTGCATTGTTACATTACATTATTTTGAAAGTCTTCTGAGTCCATGGTTCATGTAGGGGTGAATTCACTGGCAGGATCCAAGATAATGCTCTAGCCCCAGTCCCAGCTGAAACAACCAGCCTTCCACCACTTAAGGTGTAGTAGCACTTAGATTATGTATAACTTGTGGACAAAAGATAGAGGGGAGTATAATGCCTTTGGCTAGGAAAGAGGCCAAATATTCTGGAAAATTAGGGGGAAGTACTAGGTATAGTGATTTTCTGACTGCTCTGGATGTCAGAAAATTGGTAACATCATGATTCTGCATGATTGCTTTTTTGTGCAGGTCAGCAGCCTCTGTGTGCTTGCACTCCTCCTCCTCCACATGCCACCACTCCTCCTTCTCTTTCTCCTTTTTACACCACCACCACTTGTTTGCCTTTGCCTTGCACAACTCCTTGTTGTTGTTGTCCTCGTTGAGGAGCTTGGAGTCAAGCCACTCCATGATGTTGGTAATGTCTTCATAGTTGGGCATGGTAGTGGATGATGGTGAAGAAGCAAGAATAAGAGCAACATGCCTCTTATGCCCCAGTCCAATTTCAGACTCTGCTGCTCCCCGAAAACTCTGCATTGTCCTCTATGTGCTTTGGCCTAAAGGGGTTCAGGCCTAAAGGGGGGATACTGTCATATCCCAGAAAACCTCTAAGTCCAACCCTGAACCCCAAGCCTCAAACCCCATTACCCCACACCTAACTTTATCTCAACACATTCAGACTTTCACTACTCTGCTCAGAGTTTTACCTTTAGTATAATCTTCTCTCCTCCTCTTTTGTACTAGTACCTACTGTATTCTCATAACTAACCTGTGTCCCGCCTATTGTTGCACTGCCCCGACAAAGTGCAGCTCCAAGCACAGCTCCGGCCTTTCGATTACCATACATTCTTAACCTCATGTACTTACTAAGATTGTTTGTCATAACCCTGAACATACACTATTCAGTTCTCTGAGTATTTAGACCTCCATACTCTGTACCTTCAGCCTTCAGTTTGAATATCAACTGAGTTTCCTCCTCAACTCTGCTTGAGTCCTTGACTCTCCTCTGACCTTGCTACTCAACTTCATTGCTTGCAATGTGAAGTCCCTTCTCTTGATTCTCCATCCCTAAACTCCAATTCCCAAACTCCATAACTCTGAATCTACTCAGAACTCCCAGTAAGGGCATGATGTTCCAACTGAATTGTCTTCACCAAAAGGTTCACTACAAAACTCTGGTGCTCCAGAGTTTCATCAGAGTTGATTGGTAACCCCAAAATGACTAGCTTACCATGAGTGAATAACAGAAAGGAATGATCAGTAAGTGATCAGTTCAATACAATAAGAAGAGAAAGATAAGATAAGAGAGAAGAGAAAGAAACAACCAAGTCCATTGGTCTGTGACCATAACACTACCCCCCTGTTAAGGATCAACTTCCAGGTGATTAAATGAAGGTGCCCTAGTGCATCTGGTGAAGTTCTCATAAGACTTGAAAAGGGAAGAGAAATCAGAGTGGGAAACCTTAATCTGGCAGGGAGCACTAGGCCTAGCCTGATGGAAATCTGAAATGACATCCTTGACGTGTTTCAGATTTGATACAGGTTCCCAGGTACAGTCTGTTTCATCATAACCTTTCCAGTGTACTAGATACTCAAGGGTCCTGCCCCTCAGACATGAGTCAACAACATAACCAACTTCATATTCATCATCATGATCTTCTGTGACTTCAACAGGTCCCAGGTTATGTACAGGCTGGCCTTTGAGGCATTCCTTATATGGTTTGACATTGGAGATGTTGACAACTGGATGGATTTTCATAGATTTTGGAAGCTTTAATTTAACAGCATTGCTTTCAACCATTTCAGTGATGATGTATGGGTCTAGCCAACATTTACTGAACTTCTTAGAAGTGCATGTCAAGTGCAGATTATCTGTAGAGAGCCAGACCTTATCTTCACTGGAGTAAGGTGGTGCCTCAGATTGTCTCTTATCGGTGTTATGCTTCATGTGTTCTTGCACCACTAATAAATTAGACTTTATTTGCATGATGACATCATTGAAATCCTTAATGAACTGTTTGGCAGCTGGTGCCTTAGACGCAAGATTTTCAGAACCTATGCGTGGTTCATATGTCCAGGTGATACGGAATGGTGACTTCTTAGTAGATGCCTGCATTTTAAAATTATAACTGAATTGAGCTGGAGCTAGCCAGTCAACCCATTGATATTGTTTTTCTACAGTGAACAGGTGGAGATACTGTTGCAGATCCCAATTCATCCATTCTATCTGTCCATCTGTTTGTGGATGGTGTGTGGTGAAGAGTTTCAGGGTGATCCCTAGCTGCTTACAAATATCTTTCATCACCTATGATGCAAATTGTTGACCTTGGTCCAATATAATAGACTTTGGAAGACCATGGTGCTTCCATACATTATCTAGGTATAGCCGAGCTATGTCTAGCATGGTGATGGTCTTTACCATGGGAATAAATTCCACTTCTTTGCTGAATTGATAAACAATGACCAGAATGGAATCATGGCCTTTTGAAGGCAGGAGATCTGTAGTGAAATCTGCAGATATGTGCTCCCATGGGGCATTCAGGACTTCCAAAGGGTGCAGTTTACCAGCAGGGGCTTGGTTAGAGCCCATGAAACATGCACATCTATTGCATGTGGCCACATAGGCCCTTACGTCACTAGTGACACCTGGCCACCAGTAGGATCTTTGAATTAACTTGAGGGTCCTCTCATGCCCTGAGTGTTCTGCCATAGACATGTTGTGATGTAGGGTGATGATGTTCATCCATACATTATTCCCATTTGGGATGTAAACCCTGTCCTTTGCATCATATAGGACTCCATTGTCCAGTTGGCACACATTATGCTTCTCTTCAAGGTACTTTAGGTTTGTGTCGCACAGCACACTTGTGGCTTTGTGGATTTTAGTAATTAGTTTGTTCCCTTCATTGGAGACAAAACATGGGTGGATCTAATCTTCTCCGGGGTAATAATTGTTATACCCTTGTTATCATCTTCAATTCCAGTCATATGGTCTTCTCTCCAAGAAAGAGCATCTACCTTTCCCATAGTCATGGCTGGCTTGTGGAGCCATTTGAAATTGAAGTGGGATAAATATTGTGCCCATCAGGCCTGTCTTCTATTAAGATTCTGTGCCTTCATGAAGTACTGCAGGTTGGCATGGTCATTCCATATTTCAAACTCCAATTTAGCCCCTTCTAGATAGTGGTGTCATATTTCCAATGTGTTGATAATGCTCAGCATTTCTTTATCTGCAATTGACAGGAATGGTAGGGTGAGTTTGGACCTTGTTTGCTTGGCAGGTGGCACAGCCATCAATCTATTGGCAGATGAAAAAGTGGCCATCCTGGGCCACAAGTAATCAATACTTTGTCCTTGTTAGTGTATATGTCAATGAGGTAGTCAACAGTCTTCCCTTACCCTCCCCTTGTATCTTCAGCATTTGTCAGTGGCATCTCTGACATTTTGAATATTAGAGAGTATATCTTGGCTCTGACATGCCAGAATTGTGAGCATTCTATTTTTAGTTCTAACAATCCTCTCCATTTCTGATGTGGCACAATTGCTGGTGAATTCACACTTACACTCACATCATTGGTATCATCATCTTCCATTAAGCAAGGTTATTGGCATGACAAGTGAGTTATGGTCTGCTTCAAATTATCAGCAACGACTGGATTTGCATTTAACATCACAAGAGAGATCAATCTCACCATCAAAGTTCTACATGCAAACCATGGTCAAATAATCAATCACCTCAAAGTCATTATGGATACCTTCATAACATGATCCCTTGGATATGTGAAGAAAAATATGGAAGAATCTTGGAGTTCTCACTACCAAAATCACCTGTCTACCCCATGAATCCAGGGTCATGGAAGAGATTTTGACAAAATGCTGCCACTACAATGTGCACACAATGTGTGTCACAATTCTCCCTGCTAACTCTAAATCTTGCAGTGTTGAAGGCAGCAATGGAAATCAATTGACTAGTATAAGGTGTACTTTGAGAAAACCTTTGCTCCAATCTGATCAACCTGATCAACTCACTTATGTATCTGACCTGGCTACATCTAACAAATTTGCATGTTTCTATAATCCACTCTAAAGTTTCAATTGCACCATATCTAATCTCACCAACAACCAAGTTATGTAAGAGAGGTTCCACCAACAAGGTCAGCTTCCTCATTGTTTACTTTCTTCAACCCCCCTTGTCTAGCCAATCCCATGATATCAGGTACCAGCAGTGCATACTATGCAATTTTTGTCATTATTTATAATCCAATCATTTATGCAGGAACATGTTGTGGAGTTTCCCAATCTTTCTTGATGGATCCTACAGAGAGAGATTGGTACTGAATGCTTGCTCAAGCAATTGCCCTTGCATATGCAGGGCAGTTCTTTTGCAATCCACCTCAAAGGAACAGTTTTTTGTCATTGCTATCTACTTGAATTCTACTACATATGGTTGCCCCCCACTATGTTGTAATGGAAATGAAAGGTGGCAGTGAGAGAAAGCCTGTCAGTGTCCATTGTTGTGTTAGACTGTGTTACTTAACGGAGTGTATAGCTGTCCCTGCACCAAATTGATTTTGATTCCACACAAAAGGACAATCAGATAAAATTCTTGCAAGAGATGTATAATCTGTCAACACACCTCCACACATTTTTCAACAAGTTAGATCCAGAAAAGAAAGGGCAACTCCTTGCTGTCCATCAAGCTGCAACAACTGATTTGCTTTCACCTTCCACCAAAGACATGACAATGCACCAAATCATCATGCTGCCCATGCCACCCATGCTGAAAAATGAAATGGGGGGCAGTAATTCTCAGTTGTGAATGGGCATGATGATCTGGTTTGCTTCCTGTGCATTATTTAAAACGTAGCTCCCCAAGTACATCTAGTGACAACTCAGGTTGTTGGATTACATTATTCCCTAGTCTCTCAGGCACAACATATATGTATGAGAGCTGGTGTCCTTCATACATTCACCCTCACTCTCGCATCACAATGGGAGATGGCCACCTCTTAGCCTTGTCACACCAGGAACACATCCATGTATGGAAGGACATTAAACTTAGCCATTGGCCCTTCCTGGTTCCATAGCAAAAGAACCTGAAAATGTCCAGTATAAGTGAATGACATTAAAACTTAAGATTCATTTAGGATATTGGATGTGGATAACTTGGCCTGCTTCTCCTTTAACCCATTGGCACCCTGCTGGGACCTGGGATGTCCAGTAAAAGCACCACCTGCCATCTGATAAGACAGGGGCATTTCAGTAGTATTTAACGCTAGAAAGCCTTAATCTCAACTGGGGGGTATATTTCCTCTAGTTCACTCAAGGAAATGCCTGAATCACCAACCAGGAAGCCCTTATGGACACTATATGGATATTCTGATCCAATAATGAAGCTGCATTGAGATGATATATATATGACCTATGTCATTGTTGAGAGTGAAAAGCTTATTGGGAACAGACTAGCCACCAATGGGATCAACTTAGAATAACTCTGGAGTCCACAGTAAGAGTAACCATGATGATATGTATTATAAGAGAACAACAACATAGACTAACCTGAAGTCCATAGTGAGTAACTAGAGACTACAAAGTGGAACTCTCTTCTCTTCTGTGCCAACATTGAGACACTCATGGACCAATTGTGCGATGAGCTTATGGCATCACTTTCATCTCCCAAGCCTCACTTTGTCAAAAATCCCTTTGACACTGAGTTTCTCTGCATGTTCACTGGCCCTGAGCCAAGCAAACTCTTTGTTGACAGAGGTGGAGAAGGATGGAAGTCACACATCATCAGGGATTATATCCATGGTATGCCTTAACTTGCTGCTGGAGATTCAGTATAAATCCAAAAACATGTACTTGGCAGGGATTATCCCAGGTCCAAAGCAGCCATGACTTGAAAACTTGAATCACTACATACACCCATTGGTACTGTTATGCTAGGTGAAAGCATAGCCCAGACTAGATTTGAGGGTCAAAGGTTCAAGGTCCTAGATGATAGATGTCGTAGGGTCAAGGGTTCAAGGTAGTTTGAACAACAAGGGATCAAGGGATCTGTGCACACTGCAACAGATAGTTGAGGGTCTGGAGCAGAGCGTCCACTCAACAAGTGGGACAAGGACTTAGAGAGACAGAACTAGAGGAGAGCAAAGAATATATCACTGGGAGCCCAAGCTGAGGAAACAGCAAAGGGATGCCAGGGTTTATATAGGTTTACAAGGTTCTAGGACTAAGCAGAAGTAGAAGGTTGTAGAAAATTATAGAATGGTCATGTGACTTTTAGTCAGCATGAGTAAGAACTGCACTATCAATGGATGCGACCAGTTGGAAGGTTCTAGAAGTGAGGGAAGAGAACAATGATGAAGCAAGTGATAATAGGTACTGGGTCTTGGGAATGGTGAGTCATCATAGGAAAAGAAAGATAAGTCCAAATGTGTAAGGGAAAAGAGAAAAGAAATGGGAAATTGTAACATTACCCTCATGTTAGGGTCAAAGTTACTATGAAGACTTCCATAAGGGTGTTACACTTACTGTGACAACTGGAGTAAACGCAGTTGTGGAGAGTGAAACAAGAATAAGCAATGTTCTGTTTGATAGTCGACGACTTAAGCAAAGTGAAGTTGTCGATGTCATACTCAACCCTAAGTGAAGGGTCCTCTTGTAACAACGCGAAGTCCTAGTTCTTCGCAAGGAAAAGAAGGGGGACACGAGCGAGAAGAAGGGGACTTCAAGCAAGTGGAACTCCAGTAAACGCGGTATGAATTGCATAGAACTAGATTGGGTTTTACAAGTACAGGACTCGAGTATTTATACGATGTAAAATCTAGCACGGACCATCGGGTCCCATAGGAAAGGTAAGTGTTCTGCTGGTTGGAACAAAATGGAAGAGAAGAAATCAGAAAGAAAACGGAGTCCCGCTATCCAGAAGAGCAGAATATGAGTGAGCGGGAAGAAACAGGTGTCATACTCAGAAAGAGTCACCGAGTGACAATACAACATCGTATAGGATAAATCGGAAGACATTGGATAGGCGCGGTCCCTATCGTGAGGAGTGCAAGAGTTCAAGAGTTCAAGAGTTAAAGAAATAAATAAATGCGCCAGTCACAAAATCATAACAAAGGGTCCCTTGTGTAAGGGTCAGGGGAACCAGTAATAGTAGCATTGAAGATATCGTTGTAGTCTGTGTCGTAGTCACAGGGAATAGACTGTTCTCTAGCATAAGAATGAGTCAGTGGATGGGGATATGGACCACGACAACGACAAGGGTGCTGGTGGTGGATACAACGAATGGGGTGAGAGGGACCCAGGTTTGATAAGAAAGAAGTGGGTGGGGAAGGATGCCCACTGGAAGAGCTACTCAGTTCTCCTCTACTCATGTACTGTTGGATTATTGTCTGCAGTGGGACAGGGGCTGGTACTAGGATAGGGATGGAATTGGACAAGGTTCATCAAGGAACTGACTGAGGGGTGGAAGGGACCCACTGTGGAGCATTGGGTGCTTGGCAGGGGTTGGAGGCAAGTTCTGAGACCTTATCATATCCATGCCCCACCAGGTCACTCCCAATGATATCTGTTACACTTACCATGACTACTGGAGTAAACTCAGTAGTGGAGGATGGAATAGAACAATAGTAAGATGTCTGTTTGATAGTCAATGACTTAAGCAGAGCAAAGTCGTCAATGTCGCACTCAACCCTAAGAAAAGGGTCCTCTTGTGACGATGCGAAGTCCTAGTTCTTCGCTTAAGAGAAGGGGAGATACACAAGCGAGAAGAGAACGACTTTGAGCTAGTGGAACTCCAGTTAACACAGTAGTTATTGCATAGAACTAGATTAATGTTACAAGGTTACATGACTTGAGTATTTATACGACAAGGAATCTAGCATGGACCATCGGGTCCCATAGGAAAAGTAGAAGAGTTCCGCTAGTTGGAACTTTAATGATGAAAGGGAATCGGAAGGGAAGTGGGGTTCTGCTGTCAGGAAGAGCGGAACAACAGCGAGCAGAATAAAACAGGAGTCATACTAGGAGGGAATCGCTGAGTGACAATACATCGTCATATGGAAGGAATCGGAAGACATCGGATGAAAATGGTTCCATCGTGAGGAGTGAACAAGTCCAATAGAAGAGGAAAGGAAAAATAAATGTGCCCTTTACAGAAAACCATAACAATCTCTAGTCAAACTCCAGTCCGATCCCCTGAACTCCAGACCTCTGATGGTCACTCATATAACTCTGATGCAGAACTCCAGTGCATAACTCCTCAACTCTGATGCACCACTCCTTAACTCCAATGCTAACTCCAATGCACCTCCCTTGGACTTCCTCTTACTCCACCCTTACATTACTTCTTAGTCAGAGTATTACTATACTCCCATATGTACCTGTGCCTCACTTATTTGCACTGCTCTGGCTATGTGCAACTCTGAACACAGCTCCGGCTTTGCTACTCCCAACTCCCAAGATACTTACAAAGACTCGTTAGTGTAGCAATTCAGTCCTCAGAGTATTTAGTCTCTGTACCTCTGTACTCCGAACCCTTAGTTCTAATATCAACTAAAATGATCCCCTAACTCCTTCTCAAAGTCCCCCAAGTCTTCCCCTCTACTCTCTCCCTCTGAAATACAAAGTCCATGGCTTGACAAGGGTGCAACACATAAGTCCTGCACCGATGACTTCCCCCCTCCACTCCACTTCACTCTTAGACTCACTTGCTGTACCCCAAACTCCAGAACTCTGGAATGTCGGAGTTTGAACTCTGATCTTCAGACCTTCAGACCTATGCAACTCTGAAGCCTCTTCTCTTTGAACTTCCGATCAGACTTGAGTTGGAGGTAAAGGCATTGACCAGTTTTGACAGACCTTGACAAAGCTTTGGAGAGGACAGGTAGATGGGACATGCCCAGGAGAGAATTTTCCACATCGTCTACATTGGAAAAGTTGGCAGTCTCATTTAAAATGTCCAAGATGATAACACAGATGACAAGAGTCATTGTTGTGATCGCTCTTTTTCACCACTCTGACGTCTCCTCATCCCTGACTACACCCCTATCCATGGTCACCCACTGTCGTTACACATCACACTCCTTCACTTGTCACATCCAACATGCAGGATACACGTTCCCACCTTGTTTGTCACACATTCCTTATCCCATGAGGCTTTCGCATTCTGCTCTTCATTTCCATGCCTCATGGGCTATGCATGTTCACCTCAAGGATGGCGCATGTATTTCATTTCCTCTTATCTTTTGACTCATTCTGACTCCTATTTCACACCGAGTGACTCACCAAGCCAAAGGGCCAATGGCATTATTCACTCTTATCTTTGTTCTGACTCATGCTGACTCTTTATGACTCACAGTGACTCATAGCCAGTAGCGGAAGCTGCTCACATCAAGGGCTGTGTGTCTACATGACTCATGATGACTCCCAGCCTATAGCGATAGTCGCTCATATCAAGGCTGTACATCCTCCTATAGTAATTGTTGCACATTACCATACATAGTAGTTGGTCCGTGCACATGTACCAGTAGTATATAAAGCCCCAAAGTAGGGCAGAAGGACCTCAGTCTTGTCCTGTTGTGTTTTCCCTCACAACTATGAACATCAAGCTCA
>JBBPLG010001004.1:0-11046 GCA_038089695.1 Xanthoconium separans | reverse complement strand
AACTCTGTGTTGGAATGCTATACAGAGTACTGTTAGCTAGTCCACTTGTCGTGCCATAATACAGATCTTGTATGAACAGAGGCAGCGGGGCTACACCATCCCAGTTCAACGAACCACTGTCGAAGGATGGGCCTACCCAGGTCGCCACCGCTGGGACAACCCTCGTCACGGTGCTATTGAACGGTTGAAGTTGCATTATGGCTGACGAGGCGACGTGAAGGACAGAGATGCAGCCAAAGTAAACCGTCACAAGGACGATGGATAGTACTGACGAGGCAACTTTGGTTTGTGACCAGAGAGTGCTCAAAGCAGCACCAAGGCCATCCCAAGCGCTGCAGATGTCGTGAATCTGAGTCAGTTTCTTTGGAGTCGAGAAAGTAGTCGACAACACGAGGCTTTGCGTGACGAAGACTAATAGGGCTGTGTAAAGCTGACGAGTACATCGATCAGCTTGTTCAAGTATGCACTTGCACCAGACGACGTACAATGTAAAATGCTTGGAGCGCAACCCGTAGCCCAGTCGCAAATGCTTCGTTGTCAGATGGGAGAGTCATCCGATGCTCAAGATGATTTGACTTGGATATGACAAGGAGGACAATGTGAAGAGCGACGAGAAAGCCATGTAAGAAGTAACACAGAAATCGCCAGCGGATATGATGTTGCTTGTCGCCGTCGCCGTCGTCGCCTAAGCAGGTGGCCGTTCGAACGGGAGGTGAGTTTTAGAAGCACTACCACAAAGTTACCTACCTCGAGCAACTTGCGAAGTGCGCATCTTGAATATGGAAAATGACATCTGTCAATGCAAAGACCCGGACTGCATGTAACCTAATAAATAATGTTTTGTACTGAACGAAAAAGACGGGAGCCCATCGCCATCATGATAATTCATGCCAGGTGGAAACAAGTTCTACGTCTTGGCCAATTTGATTAGAACCTTGTTTCCATCAAGAACCAGCGGCGAAAAGGTGGAATCTCTGGCTGGTGGAGTGCACTGCCATATGATGTTGAATGAATGCATCTGGAAGAGGTCACTGCCAACGGCCAGGAAGAATCATGATCATGAAGCGAAACAAATGATGATGGTCAACACAACTTGCAACGTGGACACTCGAGCAGGATCTTTTCGCACGAATTGATCAGCATGTTTCATCCTGTGTAGCAGTACAGCCAACAGCCCCACGAGACTCCTCTCGATGCAAGCTGGGGGCCTATCGCCATGCAATGCTACCCACAGCCTCAGAGAAGTGAAATGGCGCCAACACGCGAACCCAACGCGATGCGCCCAGTCCACTCTGACACCGCACATATCGTGATATCATCTTTTACATAACCATACCAATGAGTCAACCCCATATGAACCGCGTCGAAAACATGCGGACACACACCTCGAAGATCATACGACGTGACGGCATGAACAGCTTTGCCTTCCATAGTTGGCGGCTTGTCCGATGCGGGCCCATCCTCCACCGCGACCAAATCCGCCTCCCTGCTCCGTAACCGACGCGGGTGCGTCGTAAACGCCACCACTCTCCTCTCGATGCTCCCCCTTTGCCTATCTACCCACACCCCGCGCAAACCCGCGGACCCCAACGCCCACGTGGAGACAAACGAGCGCCTGATGATGTCCTCCAACGTATACCTCGTCTCCGTCCCCGGGATGAGCGGCAGCGGCTCCGAAGGCTGTATACTCCCCTTGGCAAGAATGTCAACAAACATGGTAGGCACGGGTGATGTGGTGATCCGGATGCGGAAGTGGATCATGCCCTGGTAGATATCGCTGGCGAGCACGTAGATAGTGTAAATATCACCGCCCTCTGGGCAGTGCGATACCCGGACACGAGAGAGGGACACGGCACGGAAGCTGAGTGCGCCAAATCGGTGCCGAAGCAAGGGCAAGGGTTCGATCGCGGAAGTGTCCGTGGGGATGGGATACGCTTCTACGGCACGAACCCTGAAGCACAGGATGTATGGACCGCAGAAGCGGAGAGAAGTGACTCCGTTCCACTAAGATATGATAAGACTTGGCGCGCAAGCCGGTGACACGATGCGCACCCCTTGATCTACTTCGTCCCTTTGAAGGGATATGGTCGATCGTCTGTTCCCATCGTGCCAGTGCACGATGTGGATCGAATCTGGAGACGAGTATAGCAAAGCACGGCCAGTGCGCGGGTCCATGTGTTTGAGTATTCCATTGTCCGGCATTGGAAACTCTGCTTCCTGATGCAATTGCCCCTTATGGTGTTCGTTTTCTCCAAAGGAAGGAAGGCGGACAGAATAAATGATAGCACTGCGTACGATCAGGCGCAAAAGGATAAAGATGCAGGACCACGAACCTTTGGTAGTCTGGATAGGAGTGTGCAATCGCGACATAAAGTGCAAAATCACAGTCCACGTAACCGAGGAAGTTTGACAGTGTGAAATGGGCCCAGGGCGACGATGCGACCACGGGAGACGACGATGCGAGTGCGACCGTATCCCAGATAACGACTGCGTTCGTATCCACGGAAAGAAGGAAGCGATCGGAGATGAAAGTGAGCACATGCCAACAACAAGATGAAGCGGTCGAAGACGAGGAACATTGTTTCATGTCGGGGATGTTGTATGCAAGACGTTCTCTGAATTGCAGAAACGAGGCTTCAACCTTGGATGTTATCAGAAGTAACCGCTCGGCCTGGGAAGAGGACATGGCGATAAACTCGGCACGAGAGCAGGGGAGAGGCTGTATGGCGCGTAGACGGGTGAAAATCATTATCCAGATACTAGGTTCTTCTGTGAGCGTCAAGAAATATTTGCATGACTGGTAAAGTCGGATTAGCACAGTGGAATGTTCGTCAGGCTCCGGTGAAATTTACCCTCCGGAACGCAAAGAGGTCCTTGACATCAAGAAGAAAGATTATTTGGTGGTATAACTCCACCGGGAGCAGGAAAGCATGGGGTAGTGTATCTCGAGCTGGATGCATTTGAAGTGGAGTGATGAGGAAGAGGGCCGCTGTTGACACCCTGAGAGCCGCCAAGGCACTCTAATTCGGGTCCCTACTAGTACTAGGGTCTACCCCTTGTGTTGCATCCAGATTCTTAGAAGACCCTGCCAGCGGATTAATGGTGAAACGGTAATTAAAGACACCTTACCATAGATGCGAGTTACGAAGCGCCAACTTGAATAATGACCGAGTACGACTCACAACCTGAAGTCCAAACCAGCGAGTCGGGTGAGCGCTGAGCGCTGAGTCGTCGTAACCACGATATCGTGACACGTAATCGCCAATTGCAATGTCCGACGTTGCCTTTATCTTGCTCGATGTCTCCCCGTCGCTTGTCAAAGAATGGCAGAACGCCTTTGCCCAACATCTCCAGCCAAAGGACCTCGAGCGCTTCACATTTCTCGAACAGCGACTGAACCAAGTCCAAGAAAGGTTCGACTGTGTCGTCTCCCCCGCCAACTCGTATGGCATCATGGACGGCGGGTGCGTGGCCTCTACCTATCTCTCGAGCGCTACCATGTACAATGTCCCTTGACGTGCACTTTCACAGGTTTGACATGTATCTCTCAAGGACCTTTTCCCCGCCCGGCGACGTTGGTGCGCTGACGCGCCTCGTACAAGCCGCCATTCGCAAGCGCTATTACGGCTTCGCACCCCCAGGGTCGTGCATCCTCGTCCCAGGTCTTCCATCCAACCCTTTTGCATGCAAGACGATTGCCGTCTGCCCGACGATGCGCATCCCAGAATCGCTGACATGGCACAAGGACATTGTGTACAACACCATGTGGTCCCTCCTCGTCGAGCTCGAGCGTTGGAACGAGAACGCGGCCGGGGAGGAGAACAAGATCAGAAAAGTGTTGATGTCGGGGCTGGGGACTGGCACTGGTCGTGTCTCGCCGGCGAAGTGCGCGAAGCAGATGGCGGTGGCGGTGAAGCACTTTTTATATTCGAGGAAAGGGGAAAGGTCGAGTGCCCGAAACGAGGAGGAAAGTTTCCCGTGGGACGAGGCCTTGGATCTCGCGCAGGAGATTTGATTGAACGTCATCCTGGTCTCATAGCACCGTGATGGTAACCACAGCCTGCATGTATTATAATGTAACACCCAACGACGAACGACGTGAAATAAAAAGCTTGCAGTAATATGTGCAACTCTTAAGTACTATCCTACTGTACGTGCAATATGATCTACTAGGACGGAGAGAACCCGTCCAACGAATCAAGTATATGATATAGTCATTAATGTATACCACATCCATTATGGTGGGGTAAAAGTTCAAGTGGAGGAAGGCTCAGGGGAGGATATGTCACTGAGCAGCCAAGAATAGCCTTTAATCGGGCGACGAACCAGTCTGTGAGAGCTCCGGCTCGCATCCGACGCGTCAGAATC
Source organism: Xanthoconium separans (assembly GCA_038089695.1). Classification (NCBI taxonomy): domain Eukaryota; kingdom Fungi; phylum Basidiomycota; class Agaricomycetes; order Boletales; family Boletaceae; genus Xanthoconium; species Xanthoconium separans. The sequence goes on along the minus strand of JBBPLG010001004.1, from coordinate 6,678 downwards.
GTCGTCGGGCACAGCCGTTCTTAGACTCCTGGACCATCCATCGCGAGCAGGTGGAGCGCTATCAAGGGGCAGAGTGATCAGCAAGGGGACCAGGTCGACTGTAAGGTACGCGTCTCACCTCGCACCAACTCTCTTTCTCGCCATTTCCAGGGGTAACATGCTTGGGTGTGGGATATCCACAACTTTCTCAGCGTCCGACCGTTGTCGAGCAGGTCGAGGCGTGCTGTCTCCATCTCCGTTAAGCAAGGCAAAGCCGATAAAAGGCTTCTTCGGCTTGACACGTGTATCAGGCTCTGCGCTCTGTTCCTTTGTCTTTGTCTTGCTTGTCTTGAATCTCGGGTCGCCAAAGAGTGGTAGCGAGTCGCTGTCTGAACCGTTTGGCTGTGGCGTCGCCCGCACCGTCTTGCCAGCATCGACTCGCACCCCCTTCTTGGCAATACGCGCAGGGCGTCTGCTCGCCAAACTGTCCACCGACATCGCATCCGATTCCGAGTCCTCCGCGACAGTCCGCTGCCGCGCCTCCCGCCGCGTTCTGCGTGTCACACTCGCCTCCGACATCTCCGAAGTGTCCTCTATCTCGACCTTGCCTTGCTCGCGTGCCATGTTCAATTTTGCCTGCTGTGCCCGCTCCACCGCCTTCTCCCGCCGACTCTCTCGTGCCTTGGTACGCTGCGCAGCCCGCTCTTCTTCCATCATGGCTTTCTCCACTCGTTCTTCCTCTGCGAGTTCCTTTCGCCGGGCTCGAGCGCGTTCCATGACGATCTTGTCCGCAACGCCCATCTCGTCGTCATCGCCACCGGTGCCTTTGAGCTTGTTTTCGCTCGTGTCTGGGAACATGGCGACGCCGTATTGGGCGCTGTCGCGTAGGGTTACGAGCGCCTCTTGCATATCGACACAGAGATCTTGTGCGATGAGCCGGATGGCCGCCTCAGGAACGAGGATGCGCTGTATGAATTCGGCCGGTGCAAGTGGTGCAATGAGAGATGCGTCAAACGTCGACGGCGGAAAGAGATCGAAAAGCGTCTGATGTATGATGACTGAGCCTTGTTCGCCATAACTGAACCAGCCGTGAGCGCAATGGAAACAAATACAGGTAACGGAACGGCGTACTATCCCGGTTGCGCTTTTTCAAAGCTGGCGAATTGGCCCTTGACGCCGACTACGGTACGACTGCCCTGCTTCTTGACCTCTTTCTTGACCTCTCTCCAGAAAACGCTCTTGTTCCTTGGTCTATTGGAGGTATCCAAGTCCTCGGTATCGCTGATATCGTCCTTGTCCATGATGATCGCTTCGAGCTCTCTCTTCATCTTTTTGACTCTTGCTGGAACCTTGGTAAAGTCGATCGTTTTCGGCCACCCCCTCTTCGCCGCGATCGGTAGTTGGTGCGATTCAAAGCGATGCCGTTGACAGACAGATATATAAATCGTCAACGGCGCTTTCAAACCGCCGCGATTTCTCGGTCGTGGATCTGACACCGACTTTTTGCGCGCCGTTGCAAGCAAGTGCTGAAGTAAGGGTGTAGGATGGGAAGGCAATTCCTCGTCGCAATATGGGCACAGCTTTGAGGGGTCTTGAGCGTACCCCAAGTCGACTATATGCGGGGATTTGTATGAAAACGAAGCGGAACTCAACTGAGAAAAGTGGGCGGCTTACGGGAATCATCCTCCATGGGTTCATGCAGATAGTCGAACGTGTCCAGCATCCTGAAACGGATCAGAACAGCGAATAAGTAGTCGGGCTTGAAAGTTGGAATCATCGAGTCGTACCCCGAACGCGAGTCCTTGTGCTTTTTCGCATCCCGTCCTTGTTCCGTACAACTATCCTCAGACGATGCACGTTTCGTGGATTTGGGGCTACGATTGGTGGGCGACGCTGATCGGCGATCGATACCCGCAAACATCTGAGAATTCATGGGAAATGGTTTGAGACCACTGCGCGTCCCATCGTCCTCTTCGGGGGACTTTGCGCGCGCCTTGCCTTTGTCCTGTGAAGAGGTGAGAGGGGACAAGTTGGGAAAGGTAGTTCCACGGGAAATCCGCCTCGTTCTCAATGGGGAAGGCAGTGGGATTGGTTTGGGGGTAGTCACAAATGTCGAAGAGCGTGGTATACCCGGCTTTCTGGTCTTACTAGACGAAGCATCGCCGCTGCGTGCACCATCGGAGATATTCTCCTTTGCCTGCAGAGACATGGGGAATTCTTGTGGTTCGCGACGCAACGGCGAAGGAAAGGGTGGTTTCTCGATCGCTCGTTTCTCCTTTGCGTTGGTGGGTAACTCTGGTATCTTGCTGTGCAGCGGCAGACCAGATTTCTGTGCAACGGGACGCGGTGTGGACTCTGGGCTGCTGTCACGAGGAGGAGGAGACCTCTTGACGATGCGTGGGCGAGGGCGAGGTTTGACAGGTGATCGTGGAGTATCCTTGACTACCGAGGAGGATTGGTTGAACAAGTCGGGGAGACGACGGGTAGTGCGCGTCGCACTGGGGGCCGTGAGACGCGTTTCAGAGGGCTTTGGTCGTGAAGAGGAAGGACCAGGGGGTGGTTCATCGAGGATCTCAATGTCATCTGAGATCGGCCTGTGCAGCTCCTGAGAGTCGTCCAGGGATGACGATGGTGGTGGTATCTCGGCTACAGCATCGCCGGCGGGAGTGCTCTTCTTGTTCTTCGTGAACCGAAGTTTCTTGACCGCATCGTACGACGACGGCTTGAAGTTGGGGTGTGCGGGGAAAAGACGGCCATCGACACGCACTGTTTCCACCTCGTCTGACGCAGTGATTGTCTTCTTTCCGTTGGCAACGCGTTTCGGGGAGAAAGTCGCGTCGCTGGCCATGGAGTTCTGAGAGGACAGCAGCAACTCGTCGTCACTCTCGTCGTCTGCGACGCGGGGAGGTGGGTTCCGGGGTTTTGGGGGGCGACTTTCTGCGGGTTTGGACTTGCTCTTGGATGACTTTCCGTAGGTGTTGACGACCGTCTTGGAGGGGCCAAAGGTGGAGCCAAGCTCCTGAAAACCGATGCCCTGGCCGGACTTGACAGGAGAAGGGCGCTGTGACATGCGGTGTAATGGGTCTGTAAATATATCTGTCTTTTCCTTGCCATAGAGCTGTTCCATGGCAGCGAGGAAAGAACTTGAACACGGTTTCTATGCTTAGAAATTGATGAGGTGTTTGTTGTGGTGTGTTGAATTCTAAGGGTGTTGCCACACACAGCCAAATAAACCCGGCGCGGACCGGCCCATACGAAAGCGGACAAATGGGATATTCAGACAAAAGAGGGACGTTGCTCCCCACGTACGGGACCCGGTCGAAACGTTGACGGGTTTTCTTTGCAGGACCTTCAATATTGGCGACGTCTTCGATGGCCGATCTTTACCACGGACCGGATTCGCAGATGCCATCGGAATTTAGGCCAAAACGCGGGGATGAAGCACGAAGGAGGGGGATTAAAATCCTAGTTCGAACTCGCCGGCACAAAATTGATCAAGCCCTGTGAACCTCCCCCTCCACTATAAATACGCTTCCCCAGCGCCCTCGTCGTGCGAGTCGATGTCGCTCAGAACGCCTTCGCAGCCATCTACGCTGCACGACCAGGACGCGACCATTTTGGTACGAAGTGTCTTGCTTCTCGTCGACGCTAACGTCTCCCGCACAGGTCCAGTTCGAGGATGGAGATCCACGCAACCCGATAAGCTTTTCCACCGCCAAGAAATGGGCCATCACAGTCACCGCGTGTGGATTCACTGGCATCGCCGGTCAGTCATTCTCATCATCACGCCTGCACGCGCCAACTGCCTTTTCAAGGCGCCGCAATATCGTCCTACACTCCCGGCGTGCCAACGATGGTAAACGACCTCCGCTGCTCCAACTTTGCGGCCACAGTCGGTCTTAGCCTATACCCACTCGGGTTTGGCATCGTCCCGCTCTTTACCTCTTCCTTGTCGGAGGAGTTTGGACGTTTTCCCTTGTACATCGTCAGTACCTTTCTCTTCATGCTCATGCATGTTATGATTGCATTGCAAGTCTCCCCACACTCGAACTTGATATGGCTGTGCTGACTGGCGAGCAGAGCACCGAACATACAAACCGTGATCGTCGCTCGCTTCCTCAGCGGCTCGTTCGGATCGACAGGTGCGACTCTCGTCGGAGGAACCATCGCCGATATATGGAATCCCAACGAGTAACTATCTCCCGATGACTATCCTCGAACTTGGCTCACTCCCTCAGGCGTGGATTCCCCATGGCACTCTTTGCCATCGCCGCCATAGGCGCTAGCGGTCTTGGACCTTTGCTCGCAGGTTGGATCGAATCCAACAATCACCTCGGTTGGAGGTGGATTCAATGGATTTCTGCCATGTGAGTCGATTAGGTTTCTATGGATCCGGTGGTGTGACCATGTCGCGTTAGTGTCAGCGGCATCTATTTCGTGTTTGTCGTACTATTCTTGACAGAGACACGATCAGACATCATTCTCACACGGATCGCACGCGACATGAGGCAGACGAAGCAAGACAACCGGTACCGCGCAAGGGCTGAGTTAGAAAAGCAAAGCTTCTCAACCTTGATCAAGATATCAAGCACTCGTCCGATCAGTGGGTGGTTCCTCCTGAGCCCTTGAAATACCCTGATATCTGGTCAAAGAACTGCTCTTGACGGAACCGACGGTCATGAGTTTTAGTGTATGGGATCCACCTCGTTCGCTCTTCTCAGCTCACCATCATCCTCACAGCTTTGGATCGGTTTCACGTGGGGCGTCTTGTTTTGTTTCATCGAGTGCGTGCCTATATGCGCTGCTTGTTCAGACTTGACGGTGCGCAGCTCAATCAGCGGAGAAATGGAGACTATATATAACTTCTCCATCGGTGAGAGGGGATCAACCTATATCTGTATCACGTCCGCATCATCCCACCTTTTTATACCTGCACACTGATTCGCTTGCACAGCATCGGGAGTATCCTTGGGTGGATTGCAAACATGTACCAAGAAGTCCTTTACAAGTGAGTTCTCATCGTCTCGCGTTCCTGACACGGGTTCCGAGAGGACCAAAAGGAAATACGTCGTCAAGAAGGGTCCAGAAGCACGGCTCTGCATCGCCCTTGTCGCCGCTGTCTTGCTCCCGAGTGGTATGTTTATCTATGCGTGGACGGCGAGAGCATCCATTCACTGGATCGCACCTCTCATCGGTCTGACGGTGAGTTCCCGGAACTGCAGCTTCCACGATAGAATGATTGAGCGTTGGCATGCAGGTCTTCATGGTTGGCGCATTTATTATTTACCAGGTCGTCTTCGTCTACCTTGCCGACTGGTACGTCCCACTTCAGTCAGTCTGAGAATAATGATGGCGAATCCCTATTTGCCTCTGTCAAGCTACGGCCCATATGCGTCGTCCGCGTTGGCAGGCCAAAGCATGTGTCGTACGTACATATCCGCTCCACTCAGACTCGTGCCAGCCTATCTGAAGTGTTCGACTTCGTTCTGGGTTTGATCTTAACAGGGAATCTTCTCGGAACGGTCTTTCCGCTCTTTACGCAACAAATGTACGACAACCTTACGTACGAGTGGGCTAATACCCTCTTTGCCCTGATATCGGTGGCTATGATCCCGATTCCCTTTGTTAGTATCTCTTCCTTTTCTTGATGAGATGTCCCACCATTTCACTCACGCCCTTCACCTGTCACTTCGTCCTTGTCAAAATCAACCCGCAATGCGCACCGATGCCCATACACGATATTATTTGACAGATACTTTTCGTATACGGCGCCGCGATCCGAAAACGAAGCAAAGTCTCCCGCAAGATACTCGCGCTGCAAGAGGAGAAATGTGCGTTGGAAGCTAAAAAGGAAGACGAAGTATGAACGGCGCGTGTCTCGCCGTTTCTGCGGCGCCTCCCACTACGGCCTTGCTGCCCGACAACGGCCCCCTGTCTTTTTTCTCTTTCCTAATTCTAGCGCGCTATCAAGCCACCCATGATGCATGACATCGTTCAGGTCCACGACCTGTGCGTGTCATCACGCCATCTTGCACGCGTTCACATGTCGCTGTCGAGCACACCACAACATCGTTTATATTTTTTCCCATCAGTTCCACACGGATAATTCGTATTTGCAGCGTGTTCGCACTACAGGAGACGGTCGATAGACTATTTTAGATTAGTTGTCATCGAAGCATTATTTAGATCTAGTCGTGACGCACATTATAGATGGCCTGGGTACCCAACCATCCAAATGCGCTTGCAGATCAAGCGCAAATCAAGCGTGTGGTTGTTGCTTGTGTGCGGGAGACCTGATACACCGAGTACGTGTGTGCGTTACCCTATCTTGATGCAATTTTTCGCGAAACGGTCAGATGCAGCCCAATCGCTCCTCTCTGTCAACGATTACCTTGCTTTGTTCAGCCACACTGCTCATTTCTGGGATGACATAGCAATTCCTCATGTTGCTGTAGGACGACATGTATGGTGGCTTCCATATTCCAAAGGGTAAATTTTAACGGTCCACCTAATGAGCATTTACTGACAGCGGCTTCAGGTGCCATATTCTTGACGAATGTGTGGTTCGTGTTTCTGCATTCTCGATAACTGCATATCTTCGATGACCTGTTTGTCAGGTCAATGGCACACGACGAATCCAGGTACCCCAACCCACACGAGTTCATCCCCGAGCGATTCCTCAATGAAGACGGCTCTCTC
>JBBPLG010001003.1:0-11051 GCA_038089695.1 Xanthoconium separans | reverse complement strand
GGGCCGGGAAGATGCCACGACGGACGTACCGGTGATGGTGCCATGGACTACCGTCCCGTTCTTGAGTTCATTGTTCAATTTGATCAGGAAGCTTCAATTGTCATAATCTTGTTTAGTGTTGTTTGATTGACTGTAGCAATCTTACGTTGACCAAGTATCGTTCGTTGTTTTGAGTCGGCTGAACGTGAAACAAGCTGAAATCAACTGAGGTAGAGAGGATGCCCCTGCCAGAGCATGCGCGAACGTTCGAGTTGTTACAAACCGCAGGATGGACAACATATCGCATAGTCTGAGTCGCAGCCGCACAGTATTTGAACGCATCGGAAAACTGTAATTTTCACGCATTTATAGACCGTGGTCCTACAGTTTACTCAACGCTTCAAGTTTTTCAGTCAACTCTGCGTGGTATGCCTTGAGGTCCTCCATGGAGGGAGTCTGTGCGGGCCAACATGCTTCCGTAAGGACAAGTCCTTCGTTCTTGTTGGGCTTTGGGATGACATGGAAGTGGACATGGTCCACTTGTTGATGTGCTGGGCGTCCATTGTTCTGCATGAGACGGAGCGTGTCAGCCAGCGGGAACACGAGGACAACGCGCTGACCTGGAGTATGTTGTAATCCTCCAGTCCCTGAGCAAGTGCGATCTTCTTGGCGATCGGAAGCGCGTCGGCGAGATACTCGTCTGGGAGTTCATGCATCTTTACGGTGTGGTCTGGTCGTGTGTTTCACCGTCAAGATGAGCCGTGGCTTAGGATGTGAGCGGAGAGGTGATTACCTTTGGGAATGACGAGCGCATGGCCTTTGGATACCGGTCCAATGTCGAGAAAGGCATACCTAAGACCGCTAGTTGGCGACCGTTTGAAAAAGATAAATGTGAGACGCACGACAGGCCCGTCTCGACGAGCTTGAAGCTGGGTATTTCGCCTGTGGATCGATCATGATGTTGATAATCTAGACTCGTAATGCTACCAGCCTTTGATGATCTTGCAAAAGATGCAGGTGGCAAGAGATCTTTATGTAGTTCTTAGTACTGTATCGATAGACTCGAATTGAGAGATGGTTTGCTTTCCTTGCTGCTGCCATTACTGTTGTCAATAGAGGGTTGAGACTCGAAGGAGAGCGTAGCTGGGTAAGCCGACGGACATTGAAATGTCAGTGACAACTCCAACGTGTCGAACCCACCGCCAAGCCGTAAAGTGGCATTAAAGACGATCTTGCTTGTTTTTTTTGCATCGAAATGCGCTCGTTTGGTTTGCGTTACGTGTGGAATGACCACTGCAGTTGGCCCTTGCTGGACAAGCTTATCAGCCTGTGCTCTCACCACGAAACTAAGTAGCTACATCATGATATCACGCGGAACGAAGCTGAGCGCTGAGCGCTGATCGGTAATTCTCGGCGCTCGTTCCGTCTATGATGACCTCGCGCAGTGGCCCCAAACTTCGCCGACAACCAGCTTGAAACTCTTCTGGAGCATGCCACTACATAAGAGATTGAGATGTTATGCTACAAACACGCCTCCTGACTCGAATTGTCAATTTATCTGCGTGTATGTAGGTAGATTGATAAATAAGCGATCACCTGGTTTGGAGTTCAGTCGACCCCACTCGCATCAAAAGAAACGCACCAACACGAAGCAGTGTCTCGTAACCCCTTGTCACCCTCACACGAACAGAAATTCATCCACGTTGAGAATGAGTGTCGAAAAGAACCTAATGATCTCAACAAAACTCGAAGCCAATATTGCTGTTAACCAAGTGAGGGCGCATTCCTAACACATCCAGCAGTACGCTTACCCTCATTGACGGTATGTATGCCTGGAGGTGCAGTCCCCCCGACTACCCCACCCGTGTGTCCATATCGGAAAATATGCGGAGTGAGTTTCCAGTAATATCTCGTGTCTGCATACCATTCATTGGCACGAACTTCTCTTCAGACAGGGTCACGCACCAGTGTTCCCAGACATCACTCCGGGGCTGACAATGATATGCTCGTCCCCAGAAATACCACGGTGAGAGTTGTACGCTGCTTTGATACTTCCTGACAGTACCCGATAAGGTCCTGCGTCCTCTCCGGTCGGCGTAATGGGTGCAGGCTCAAGTGGATCTTCGAACACTGTAGAAAGCGTCACATTGCCACGACCTGCCGCACACAGGTCCCTATCGACGTCAACGTCAAATGCAGCGAACGACAGATTGTACTTCTGTGCCAGTGGCTGGACCAACGAGACATCACGGTTCAGCGTAGCAGCTACAGAACTAATCACCACAAGTCGATACACCTCCACTACGATTTCGTAAATATCTCACCTTTCAACGGCAATACGATGGTTAATGACTGCATAGGCACGTTCCGGAAGGGCATTGACTTTGATTCCGCCATCCACAAGGTCAATTGCTTGAGTAGTTCCTACAAGGTTCTTGATTTTGGGGTCTTTAAAGAGTTCCTGTTCCGCAGATCGTAGTGCTTTGTCGGAGTGCTCGGCATTAACGATATCCCTCCTCAGAGAATCTGGTACGCCCGGTGCATATCGCGCCACACACTGGTAATTCTTGTATACTGGTGAACCCCGCGCCTAAGAAGTTGTTCACCAAGCAATGATCAGATATCCGATTGAACACTGACCAGATGGACATTAAATGGATTTTTTTCAAGGGCAACTAGGAACCCAGCCAGGGAACCGATACTCTATGGCCAGTGGTTAGTGCGAAAAAAAAAGATCAAATGTCTGATACGAACTGTGTGAGGGGGAGGCAAGCTAGAGTGACCCCCGGGCATAGTAACTTCAATCATGACATTGACCTTGCCCTTTTCTGCGATCCCAGGAGTAGCGATGACTCGTCCATGCTGTTCTCCATACCCAGCTGTAATGGGGGTGTCAATGGGCCAGCTTTCCTATGGGGATCGTCAACCATACCACCCTCGTCAACCAGCATAGCATATCCATTTTCGCCAAACATCTCCAACAGTTTTGATGACAAGGTTTGCGCGCCCTACAAAGACGTCAGTGCCAAGCTCGCCATGGGATGACTTTGCCCTACATATGTTCCACCACTCTCTTCATCAAACCCTGAAGCAATTACTACCGTGCGGGCAGGTTGAAAGCCATTCTCCAACATGGTTTCGATCGCCGACCTACATAACTCAGAAATGTTCAACCGAGAAACTGCAAAGCAAGCTTACAGTATGCCAATCAAACCACCCTTGTCATCGACGCTCCCTCGTCCCCAGATCAAGTTTCCTGTGAATAATATGACTGATAACGTGGAGGAATCTTGAATGAAGCAAACCATCAAAATGACCCGAGAAAGGAGGAAAAGTCCAGGCGTCGTATGTGGCGGGATCCACGGGCACGACATCTGGAAAGTAAAAGGTGAAACAAACGTGGATGGCAGTAGTATCACCGTCCAAACCTTGGTGGGCCGTTAAGAGCAGGGGTTTCATAGAATCATTTGAACCTTTCCAGACATAAATCAGTCCGTACGTGTTGACTTTGGTCAATTCGAGGGCCGAATGCCTTGGCCAAGCATTAGTTTTAGAGGCGTGAAGGTACTGCATGAGATCATGACATACAGTAGAGGGAACGCCCTTGCGAGATAATCATGGAATACCGCGAACTTCTCCCAGCGCGGATCTATCCCTATAGGATCGTAGGATTCTGTCCTATTGGATTATTCGCGTCAGTCATGTGAGCCACAACTTGTCACCAGACTTACGGGATTTGAATTGCTCTGGAGAGCCAATCGACTGCTTTCCATTTGTATGCCTCCGTCCCATAGATCTCGGCAAGTCTTTGCCAAAGTGCATTGTTCTTGACTGGAATCAGCTCGGGTGCCTGAGGAAATAAATTGACCTTGGTGTCGAGATCGGAGGGAATGCGATGCCAAAACTACTTATGGGAGATCTGCGTGAACAGAAACGTGGCAACAAGGGCCGCGAGTGCGAGAAAAGTAGGCTTGGTGATTTTGGAGATACTTTGCGTAGTCTGCCTCTGCAACGCGGGCTCTGGTAGTTTTTTCTGGACCTTCCTGTGTGATGTAGACATGCAGAACAACGGTAAAACGAAGTGAAACCTGTTTGACCTTGGTGGCAGGCGATCGGCTATTTACTCATCATAGGCACGAGAAGTTGTTGCCGTCAGAGGTTCGATCTACATACCTAGTAAAATACACGTAGGATTATACTAACTGGACGGCAGAAACCTTGTTTACAGGCAGAAGCTGGCAAAATCTACTCAAAACATAATAAAGCAGATTAGATTGATCATCGTCATTGTACGTTAGACAGAGACCAGACTGGTGGATGAAATAATGCAACAAGAAAGCCTTCTGACTAGGTGGAGACTGAAGTATATCATGATGGACCAGTATTCAAACTAGAGCACGTGGGCATACAGACACGGCGCAAACGCATTATCGGCATTTGAATTCATGTCGGTAGGGGAACGTGAGGATGCCAGTGAGGGAGTGAGACGAGGCCCGACTCGAGGCGCGTTGTCCTTGTCAAAAGGTGGGTGGGGACGAGTGGGAGGTGAGAGAGAGGGCAAGGACGCATTGTAGTCGTCACAAGGGAGCTTGACTCGGAGCACGCGTGTTGTTCATCGTTACAAGGTCGGCAAGGGTGATAGTGCATCCGAGTTGTTGTTGTCAAGTTATGGGTCTTTGTCGCCCTCGTTAACATTACAAGGTGGGTAAAGACGAGGAAGAGGGCGTACCACTGCAACGTTCCGAGGTCCTCGTCCTCGTCGCGTCATCTGATTGTTGCGGTTGCTGCGTTGTTGTGTCAACCTTGTAATCGCAAGGTGGGTGATAACAAGGGATAGCAAGAAGGCGCATCGTCATTGTGGCGTTGGAGGACGGACGCGCTCCTTGTACCGTTGCGTCATGTGCTGGCACACAGGAGGTGCAGTTGCGCTAGCGTCGTCGTCGTGCTGCCAGTGAGCCTCAGGCCCTCTCCATCGTCGCCCTCGCCTCGCCTCGCCTAACGACGACGATATCGCGGTTATCACGTTATCGTTGCAGCACCCTCGTCATTCTCGTTGCCTGTGCTTTCACCGTGGCCTCCCTCAAGGTGCCACCAGAACGCGGGTGTGCACCTCGCTCGGGTCGTGATGACGAAGTTGACGTGGCGCTGTGTACATTGCGCCATGCTGAATCCTTAGTGGGAGCGATCTCCTCGTAAGGTCGTAGCAAAAGAAGTTTGCGTGAGAAACGAGCATCAGAGGCTCGAAAGCGATGAAATTCTGAAACAAGGCACGACAGAAAGAATCAATGCAAGCCTCAAGCCACTCCTAACGGATATAGGATCCGTCAAACACGATTCAGTTGAATGACAAGAAGATGGAGGCAGGGAGCTGACGGTAGTCGATAAGTCTATGTAGGCCCGTTATCGAGCTAACAATGTGGCTACCAGTGCCGTCTCAACGGGTATCTGTTCCGAGTTGACCGTATATAAGTTAATACAACTCACGCCTACATCTCATAATTTAACCAAACTCGTCCGATCTCGTGCGCAAGGGTTAACGGTGATCCATCATCAGCTTCAACAATTTCTCGAAGTTAGGCGTACCGAGTCCGGTCACTGCAAAATAGCATCAGTCAATCGGCGATTCAGATCATCACTTTGGATATCGGGAATAGGATGGACGTACCGGGATCCCAACCAACACTCGCGTTGAAGCCCTCCGTACCACATCCGGGGTTGTTACCCACCGTGATGTCATTCAATCCGGCGTATCCAGTCTGGTAGAGGAACGGGTTCAAGAAGCCCAGAGGTGACTTTCCGGCACTCAGCCGTGCGTCATTGAGCATAGACACAATGGAGGCAAATGTGGGAGCGGAACAAGATGTGCCAGATACGTTTGACCTTGGCTCGCCTTTATAGACGATCTCGAACCGAACACCCTGTGCAGCTACGTCGGGAAAGGCCTATGCAGGGACATTAATTGGCAATCCCTGACATGATGCAGAATTTTAAGAGCCTACCCGACCAGTGCTACGGTAATTCGTAAGACAAGTAACACGGGGGAACAAGAAATGCTCACGGATTGTAGAGACCATGGTAAGTTCCAGGGGTAAGTGCGTCCAAGTACTTGCTTACTGCCGCGCGCTGGTAATCAGGTTGAGGGAACTGGTTTATAGTTGGTAGATGTCGCGGCCAACGCACATATAAGAATCAACGTACATAATCACTGAAACCTCCACTACTGAAGAAAGCGGAAATTTCAGGGATTTGCTGGGTAGCTCCAACCGCTGTCACGCTAGGCACATTGAAACTAATCAGAAGAAATTATACGGCAGGGGTAAATGCTCACTATGGGCAGCTGGCAGGGAAAATGGGCATGAACTTGGTCCTGTTGGTACCATCATTGGAAAAGCATTGCTGACTCGTTGGATCGGAATTCCCATCTCCAACACCACTGTCACCAGAGGAGAACAACAGGGAGATGCCACGGACGCCAAGCACAGCGAAGTCGGAACACACGCGGGTTGCGTAACTGTATGGAACTGCCTAACATTGACAGTATGTCACCAAGAGTCACGTAATAACTTACCTGTCTGTTCATCATCGCCATAACTAGTTGAGACTGTTTGAGGAAGGTATTGTTGAGAGGTTATGTAATTTAACCACTGAAGTGAAAACTCAGGAAACTGAAATAGTTAACAAAGATGAAGCGAACGTCAGCGTAGGGTTCATTAGTGTTGTTCGAGGTTCTCGTGTCAGGAATATATGGAGGTGACCCGCCAATCGAGTAAAAGATTCCCGGTGTTGGGTAGGTCAGTCCAAAAGCGAACTGAGTGTCCAAGTTCGCTTCCACCCCAGCGGCTGCATATGTCTGATTATTCAAGCCGCCTAACGGCATGATCAGCGTGCGTTTGTTGTCCGAGCATGAAATATTCCTACCATGTATAGATACAAACGTATAGTTGGACCCATATGCCGCAGGGTTCTCTAGCTCGAAGAATTGCTGCAGATCCTGGTTGTTGGCGTACTGCTCAAGGTAGCCGGTAACGGCAATTTTGTTATCGTTGGTCGTGGAAGTAGCGTATCCAACAGCGTTGTAAATTTGTCTGAGACAATCGACAGTGATCTATAGAACCGAAATATCAGACGCGCGTGTTTACACCATATAAAATTGTCAAACCGTCTGGTTGCATTTGGCATCGACTTGGTTTCCAGCCGGCCCGGTAATTGTACCATTCGGAGGATTCGCCGACGAACGAGAGCCTGACCAATGTAGAGTACTTCTAAGTGCCTTGACGCGACTGAACATTGTCGTTGGTTGGATCACTTCAATATGGTCGTGCAAGTCCTCTGGAAGGCTGTAGCTGGTCGTTCGAATGATGCTGTCTCCATCCGAGTGGATATAGATGTCATATTTCTGGTTCTTCGCTTTGAGCACATCGTCGTCGTAAAATATTTCCGCCTACCGTGTCAAGCATTGTCTCTGCAAGAGCGACTGGGACGCGAATAGTAATCCAATCTTGAGCCGAAGACCGATAGAGATGTTCTTCCTCGATTCCGTATGAGGACAGCCATTCGCTGACGACGTCGATCGTCTCGGGATGTGGTGCCATGAGTGCCTCTGTCTCCTCTTTTGACAAGTAGTCACCATAGCGCTCGTGCTCGGGGTTGCTCACTTCCAAGAGGTGGTTCTCCAGGATATCGAAATACGGGTGGGGCAGGGCAATCTTGAGCTCCAGGAGATGATCCGGAGGAGCGGGGCCATGTTTGCGCCAGCCATGAGGAGGGCCATAAATGCTTTCCTTGATCTCGCAGGGGGCTTTCTTGTAGGGAAGTCCCGCCCTCACTAGTGTAGCAGCGAACGAGAGTAAAAGGAACGCCAGATGCATGCTTGATGAGACGGAAGGTGTGGGGACTAGAAGCCGAATGGTTATCATCATATATCGTAGCACGCGCCATGGCTGAAAAGTTGTGTCAGTGCGGGTGGTTTGAGCATGTGTTCTCGGAGCCCATCAACCTCCGTTCGTCTCGGTTTAGAACCACGAGTTGAAATGTCAGTCTGTCAGTACACCGTGACCCGGTGTCGCATGGGTGATAGGCAAAATGTTTCGAATGGAAATATTATCGAGTTCGATGTATCTTGACGACTTCGAGATGATTTTGAGGAACATGCCCAAATTGAAGGGGAGTCCGTCTGTAATCCTGAATCCCATAAGTGCCTCACAGTTTCTGACCACGTTGCTCATACGACCACTGTTCGGTGCATCGGCTTGGGCGAATCCGTTCTGACTCGGATCAGATGATTTTGTTTTTTGACGAATCTTCAGTGGTTTCATATGAACGATGGACCGCAAACGCACCTGCGATATCACCGTGGGTGTCAAACATTTGATACCTCGCTATTTCGTTACAACCAACCCGAAGCTATGAGGTAAAATGAAAGTGTAAACAAAAGACAAATGCGAAAAAAGCTTTGTCCGGGCCGGTCCGTATACGAAACGGCGTACGGCAAATAAGGTTCAGTCGAAGTCTCGCAAGATAAGCCCTTGGCAACGTGGTTACTTCTTCGTCCACATGGCCTCTGATCATTGTACATTCATTGACACAGAATAAAATATAGCACATTATAACGAGCTCGCCTGAAGACGATAGGTATCACAGAGACTCGAGTCACTCACACTTTTCGAGTTGGTCATCAACTTCTCTCGCTGGATTCTATTCCTCAATGATATGACGTCCTCAAGACGAAGCTCCGAGTCCCCAACGTGCGCGTGCGCCGCACCCTAGCGATATCTATCCCCTTTTCACACTGTGTCATGTTCTGTTTGAAAGCGCCTCGTAACCGCAGGCCTCATCCCGCTCGTTATTGGGACCGCGTCACCCCCAAGGGTTGCTAACCCCGCCCCCCTCGTCGCCACATGCCTCGTCTCGTTCGCAATCGGGACGGCACGCATGACTGGGCTTTTTGTAGCGAGCAGGCCCTTGCACTACATCGTCATCCAGGACGAGAATTTTTCCAACAATGTAGATCAGTACATCGATGTGCAACTCGCGCTCACGCGGTGACGACTGATACAATGGTGCTCTACGTTGCAGGAACTCTCGTTCGCCTGGTGTGATGCTTACGTGCTCCGTTTTCATCCTTGTCCCCGTCTATTGTACGTCGGTCGCGCGCGTCGTTTTGGTCTTCACTTACTCTTGACTTTGCAGATGCTAACGTGTGTGGATGAATTGTTCATCCCACTCGTTGCAACCCGCGTGCATTTGCACCCCCCGTCCCCCCTGTCCGCCTTGTGTCATACTTGCGTGTTCCGTTCTTATCCTTGCTCCCGTCCATATTGTACGTCAACCGCGCACATAGTCGTGGTCTTTACTGACTCTTGACTTGCAGATGCAGATGCACATGGACGAATTAGCTGCCGAGCTGCTCGCAAGCATGCTGACATCGAAACAGCTCGTTCCCCCCAGTCGCTGCAACCCCACACCTGGTCTGGCGGTGTCGTCGCCGAGGTACTCCCCAATTTACGAATTTACGCACCGCCACCGTAAAGGGCAGATAACCATAACCTAGGCGAATAGACAGACAATCCAACGATCTACCAACTATGAAACCGATTCGTTCAACCTGATTACCAGCATGCGGCAGTAAGCAAGTAGATCGGGCCCACAATGAGGTGCGTAAGTAACCGATCGCCTGGTTTGGAGTTCAATCTACCCCCCTCACGTCAAACGAAACGCACCAACACGAAGCAACTCCTTGTCACCCTCACACGAACAAGGTTTCATCCATATTGAGAATGAGTGTCGAAAAGAACCTAATGATCTCAACAAAACTCGAAGCCGATATTGCTGTTAACCAAGTAAGGGCGCATTCCTAAAACATCTAGCACACTTACCCTCATTGACGGTATGTATACCTGGAGGTGCACCCCCATCTACCCCACCCGTGTGTCCATATCGGAAAATATGCGGAGTGAGTTTCCAGTAATATCTCGTGTCTGCATACCGTTCATTGGCGTGAATGTCTCTCCAGCCGGGGTTACGCACCAGTGTTTCCAGACATCACTCCGGGGCAGACAATGATATGCTCGTCCCCAGAAATACCACGGTGAGAGTTGTACGCTGCTTTGATACTTCCTGACAGTACCCGATAAGGGCTTGCGTCCTCTCCAGTTGGCGTAATGGGTGCGGGCTCAAGTGGATCCTCGAACACTGTAGAAAGTGTCACGTTGCCGCAACCTGGTGTATACGGGTCCCTATCCATGTCAACATCAAATGCAGCAAACGACAGATTGTATTCTTGTGCCAGTGGCTGGACCAATGAGACATCACGGTTCAGCGTAGCAGCTACAGAACTAATCACCACAATTTGATACACCTCCACTATTTATAAATATCTCACCTTTCAATGGCAATACGATGGTTAATGACTGCGTAGGCACGTTCCGGAAGGGCGTTGACTTTGATTCCACCGTTCACAAGGTCAATTGCCTGAGTTGTTCCTACAAGGTTCTTGATTTTGGGGTCTTTAAAGAGTTCCTGTTCCGCAGATCGTAGTGCTTTGTCTGAGTGCTCGGCATCAATGATATCCCTTCTCAGAGAGTCTGGTAGGCCAGGGGCATATTGTGCCAAACACTGGTAATTCTTGTATACTGGTGAACCCCGTGCCTAAGAAATTGTTCACCAAGCGATAACAAGATATGTGATCAAACACCGACCAAATGGACATCAAATGGATTTTTTTCAAACGCAACTAGGAACCCAGCCAGGGAACCAATACTCTATTGCTGGTGGTCAGTGCAAAAAAAGGAGATCAACTGATTTATACAAACCGTGTGAGGAGGAGGCAAGCTAGAGTGACCCCCAGGCATAGTAACTTCAATCATGACATTGACCTTGCCCTTTTCTGCGATCCCAGGAGTAGCGATGACTCGTCCATGCTGTTCTCCATACCCAGCTGTAATGGGGGTGTCAATGAGCCAGCTTTCCTATGAGGATTGTCAACCATACCACCCTCGTCAACCAGCATAGCATATCCATTTTCGCCAAACATCTCCAACAGTTTTGATGTCAAGGTTTGTGCACCATACAAA